>ML306805.1:7220-145932 GCA_005239505.1 Nicotiana paniculata
ATTTTGAGTTTTCTTGACAAATGAGGTCAACATATCAAATTCTTCATCCTTAGATGCCAGTAATAAGGTCCAAGTGAACCTTGAATAATCATCAACTAGCACCATCACATATCTCTTACCACCTCTACTCAGAGTTCTCATAGGACCACATAGATCCATATGAACCAGTTCCAATGTCCTGGTGGTACTGACTATTTTCTTACTTTTGAAAGAGGACCTTACCTGCTTCCCCCTGGAACATGCCTCACAAACTTTTTCCTCCTTGAACTTAATGTTATGAAGTCCTACCAGTAAGTCCTTAGAGACTAGTTTGTTAAGCCGAGTCAGACTCGCTTGACCAAGTCATTTGTGCCACAGGAGGGGGTCACTGTCCAACACACTTAGGCAAGTGAGTTCATTTTCAGACAATGTGGACAAGTCTATGACATAGATGTTATTCATTCTTTTTCCCTGCAAAACAATCTTGTCAGTAAGCAAGTTAATCACAAAAAATTTTGTGGAAGTAAAAGCAACTAGGTTACCTTTGTCACACAGTTGTGATACACTGATCAGGCTATATTTCAAGCCATCTATTAGATACACATGTTCAATGGATCGTTTGTCATCTTTACCTACCTTACCAACCCCAATAATTTCACCTTTCTTTCCATTTCCAAAGGAGACATTTCCTCCTTTTAGACTTTCAAGTGAAAGGAACTGTTCCATGTTCCCAGTCATATCTTGAGAATCCACTATCCAAATACCAAATTTGGCTACCTCCTTTCACTTGAACCTACAAAAGAATCAGGGGTTAGTTTTAAGAACCCAAACTAGTTTGGGTCCTTTTCTATGAGAGAATGGATGAATCAAATTTTTTCTGGACCAATTTGGTCGCCAGTTTTTCCTTTTTACAAACCTCTCATCTTTTTGACTGGCCTGCTCTTTTGCAGTACACTCATATTTTTAGTGCCCAGTCTTACCAAAATGGGTGCATATTTTATTCTCAGGGAGAGTGAGATACTTGCTTTTGGGATCCCACTTGGGCAATTGACTTACAAATCCAATCCCTCTCCGGTTGCTACTATGATTCTCTTGAAGCCATATCAGGGCATCTAAGGATTTATTCCATTTACAAGTTCGATCTAATTCATGTTTGACTTCGCCAAGTTCTTCATAAAGAGTTCTTATCTGTTCATCCTTGGCATACATCTTATATTTTAGTTTTCCCACGTTTTCTTCTAACATTATATGAGAATGATCAACAACCTTTATACTGGATCCTAGTTTTAGCTTTAAGTTTTCAGATTTTAGTTCTAGAATCTCAGTTTCAAGTGGATGAACCTAGTTCAACAAGACATTGTATTTCTTTTCAGATTCACTGACTCTAAATTCCAGGTTCATGCACTTTGCTTTTATCATTTCACATTCTTTAGAAAGTTGATCCTTCTCTTTGGTTGTTTCCTCAGAATCATCTATGAAATCAAGTAACAACTCAGAGAGTTTTTCCTTAGATAGGAACTTTACTTTGTTTTTAAGATGGGAGATACTTACCTCTGGTTCTTCATGTGATTCCTCATCAGATTCTCCAATTCCCATGAGCGCCTGATCTTCAGTCTCCCCATCTTCTGATTCCTCATCTGAACTCCCCCCCAAGCAACAACCATAGCCTTTGTTGTGTCTTTCTTGGATTGGACCTGTTCCTTCTTCCTGTTCCTTCTTTCATATCTCTCCTTTTTCCATTCTACTTCCCACTAAGGACAGTTTTTGATGAGATGGTCAGTCTTACCACATTTGTAGCATCCCTCGTTGGTTGGCCTTTCTGGAGCTTTTTCTTTGTTGTAGTTTCCTCCTCTAGAGATGCCCTTCTTCCTCATGAGAAAGTTTCTGAATTCTTTGGTGATCATGGCCATATCATCATCCTCCATATTTGCTCCCTCAGTTATTTTTAGTGCTATACTACTCTCCTTCTTTGGACCATCCATATTCATTGTCTGCCTTCTGAGTTCATAGGCAATGAGGTTTCCAATTAGCTCATCCAATCAAAGGGTTTCCATTTTTTTGGATTCCTGGATAGCAATGATTTTTTTTACCCAGGAAATAGGCAAGACCCTTGTCAGAATCTTCTCAACCCTGTCCTCTTCAAGAATGATTCTTCCAAGAGATTTCAGTTTATTAGTCAAGGTTGTGAACCTTGTGTACATCTCTTGGATAGTCTCTCCTTCTTTCATAGTGAAGTTTTCATACTGAGAGTATAGTAGAGTACCTCTTGACCTTTTTACCTGAGGTGTTCCTTCATGGGCTACTTGCAAGGTATCCCAGATTTCTTTGGCAGTGGTGCAACTTTAGATTCTGCTGTACCCGTCTGGACATAGTCCACACACTAGCCACTTTTTGTCCTTTGCATTCTTCTCCCATTTCTTCAGATCCTCAGCAGTGCATTCAGCTCTAGTGTTTGGTACATCTATACCTTCAACAGTCTTCATCATGGTAGCTAGAGGACCATCAATGACTATGTCCCAGAGTTCATAGTCTTCTCCAATCAAGTGGTCCTTCATCCTGTTTTTCCACCAAGAGTAATACTGGACATTGAAGAGTGGTGGCCTTGCAGTTGATTGACCTTCCCAGTTTCCAGGTGGTGCACTCATCTTGATCTTCTCCAAGGTGTTGGACTATCAAGGATACCCTGCTTTAATACCAATTGATGTTTTAGACGTTAATACCACAGAAGAAGATAGATTACTTTGTGTGGTACCCAATTTTCGAGTGCTGTTTCTCTAGAAGAACCTGGTTCTTCTTGGTGTTCCAACTTCTACTGTTGCAGAATAATAAAAGCAGTAAAGTAAAAACACAGAGATTTTTATGTGGAAAACACCTGGCTCAAAAGGTGAAAAAATCACGACCTACTCCTCAGTAGGATTTTCTCAAACTCTTCACTAAAACTCTGAGCCAAACGGACTTACAAAATAAACTATTTTGTAATCCTAGGACTAACTCTAATCCCTTTGTAGTAACTAGCCCTTAACTAATTTCTACAAGCTTCAAGTTAACTCTAACTTGATCAATGCGTACCTATTACAATTGCTTCTATGAAAGCTGAAAAGATACAATATTAAAACTCCTACTTCAACCAACTATACTCAATGATAAAAATATGAAACTGGTTCTTCTAGCTGGTCTGTAGCCTTTGTATTGCACAACAATTCTATTTGCAAAATACCTGGAAATTTTGCTTTCAGCTCTTGATTCACTTCTGCACCTGTGCGTTCTTGGTTCAAGCAAGAATACTTCAATTATTTATAAAGGCAGTTGTTGTGTTTGTCGTTCAGTTCTGGTACAATTCTACCTGGATGAACGAATTCGTATTAAACTCAGCTTCCTTGCTTCGTTACTGTCCTTGCTGAATTTAACTTCTATTCTCTCATCAATTTGCAACCTTTTCTCATTAGAAGATACTCTCCTTGTTCATTGATACTTCACAATAGCATTCATCTCCTATGCATATAAGGTTTGTGTGCCAACTCGTCAGGTCAAGTGTGTATGCTCTGATATACCTAGTTAAACTGGTCAGACATTTGTCAATCTTCAAAACTATGCAGTGACTTGGGTCAACAGAGGAATAAAGACAGAATTGATCATGTTAGAGATACTGGTAGCCAGATCCATAGATATGGAAGAGAGGTCCCAACTCCCTGAGTTATAGACACTGTCTACTTTGACAGTTATCTCATTTGGGGTAAGGGGCCTTCTATTATATCCCTAATGGCAGGCTGATTCGGGATCCAAGAATCATTCAGGAAACTTACCCTGTTACCCTTGTTGACCTATCTGCTGGCCTTTCTGCATGTATCCCAACCCTTAAGGATGCATTGCCACGTCGGAGATTTAGTGGTTCTGGGGGTATGGTTCTAATTAGAGTGCTTATAAATTAGAACTCTAGCCCATAGGCTCGAGGTGTTGTGATAGATCCTCCAGGCCAGATTTGCATGGGCTGCTTTGTTCTACAATTCTACTTTTTGGAGCTCTATCCCCCCATTGGCCTTCTTTTTGGTGACCCTATCCCAATTAACCAGGTGTATTTTTGTCCTACTTGGGGTAGTACCCTAAATGAAATTTCTCTGAATTCTATCAATTTGCTTGGTGATTTTTGTGGGAAACTTAATATATTGCATGACATGGTTAGGGATACTACTAATGACTTAGCTAGAATGGTCCTACCGATCATGTTTAGACAATTTGTTTTCCACCCAGCCAACTTCGATTGCAAACTGTCTATGATGAATTGAAAGTCAGAGCTACTGGGTCTCTTATAGAACATAGGAAAACCAAGGTATTTAACAAAGGAGGTGGTAGCTTGGATTGATAGTGCATTAGTGAGATATTCCTTGGTGTCCTGGGTAGTTAGAGGAGAAGAGTACTCTGGACTTCGTGATGTTGAGTTTTTTACCAGAGTTCTCATTGAAGGACTGTAGGATAGAATATATGGTGGTGCAATTCCTATTGTCGCCTTGGTAAACAGAGTAAGGTCATCGGCAAAGAAGAGGTGGGAGATTTTTGGGCCAGATATGTTAATACTTATGGGCTGCCAATGGTTGTCCAACACATCCTCGTCAATTGATCTAGAGAGTCATTCCATAAACAAGATGAAAAGGTAGGGAGATATGGGTTCCCCTTGTTTAATGCCCCTGGAGGACTTGAAAGCTTCAATTTTACCTCCATTTACTAAGATTGAGATGCTGGAAGAGTTGATGCAAGACATAATTAACTTGATCAGTCCAGGGGGAAAGTTGAAAGCATAAAGGGTGGCCCTGATGATGGACTATTCTAACCTGTCAAAGGCTTTTTCTAAGTCAATTTTGAGGATCATGTGAGTCTGTTTCCCTTTCATTTTCCTAAAGTGTGTATTGTACTCTTGCACAATGATAACATTGTCATAAGCTCTCCTATTTGAAAGGAAACTGGCTTGGCTAGGGCCAATTATGTCAGGAAGCATTGGCTTGATTCTGTTGACAATGATCTCAGTGATGGGCTTGTAGATTGTGTTACAAAGTCCAATTAGTCTGAAGTTTTTAACCATGGAATCTTGGGGGTACTTTGGAATGAGACATAAAAGAGTTTGTTCATGGTCTCATCCATGGAATTAGTAGTGAAGCATTGTTTGTAGAAGTCAGTTACAGAGTTACCTACAATGCTCCATTACTTCTAGTAGAAAAAGGGGTGGAGGCCATTAGGTCCAGGATCCTTGAAGGGCTTGAAGGAGAACATGGCCATTTTTATTTCTCCCATTTCAAGGGGCCTATCCAGTCTATCCCTTTGGGAGTCAGATAGGGTATGGTTCATGGATAAATGGTTGCTGGTGGAGATGGGATCTTGTGAGTGAGATGAGGTATAAAGGTTTTTGAAGAAGGACAAGATTTATCTCTTGATGTCTCCTTGATCATAGAGCCAGTTTACACTCTCTTCTTTGAGTGAGAGGATTTTGTTTCTTCTTCTTCTTCTATTGAGAGTGGTAAAGCGGAAGAATCTAGTGTTGGCATCCCCATGATTGAGCTAGTTAATCCTAGATTTGAGCTTCCAAAAATCCTCCTCATTTTTGAGGATGGAATCTAGCTCATAGGTCAGGTTGTTTTCTAGGTTTAACAAGAAGCTGTTGAACTGGTAATTAAGGGATTCTTGGATTCCTACAATTCTGGCTAAGATGCTTCTTTTTCTGTGGATTATATTGCCAAAAATGTTCCTGTTCCACTAGGTCACATTCCTCTTAAAGGACTTAGTGGATTGGATTAGGGTGGAATCGAGGGGGCGGGAGCCTAATTGATGATGCTGGGAAAGGTTTGGTGGCTATTCCACATTGATTCAAACCTAAAAGATTTGTTGGCATTATTGAGAGGATCCATTTTTAGAGATACTTGGATGGGGCAGTGATCAGAGTGGGTCCTAGGAAGGTGTATCACAGTAGCCTTAGGGTACTGGGCAGTCCAACCCTCATTGACAAAAGACCTACCAATTCTTTCAAGGATCAGACAGTCCTATTCTTGTATCTTTTATTTGTCCAGGTGAATTTACTGCCTTTGAAGCCTAAGTCTACAACTTTGCATTCATTAAGGCAGTTCCAAAATAAGTTACTGCGCCCTAGGTTTTATTGGGTTGCCCCCATATTTATCCCTAGCTTTCAGGACTTCATGGAAGTCCATTCTCACAAACCAGTTGTTTATGGAGGTTTTGGAGATAGTAACTAAACTCTCCCAGAGAAGCTTCCTGTTATCTAAAATATTACTAGCATAGATGGCAGTAAATAACCAATGAGTGTGGTTAGGGAGTACCTTAACCATGGCATAAATACCCTGAGGGGTGGTGGAGACCTCTTCCACGCTCACACTGTCTTCTTTCCATATTAGCACTATCCCCCCCAGATAGACCAATTATCAGGTCAAACTGCAGCTCCTCTGCCAATTTTTGGTGATCAGCCATCTTGGTCTCTAGCAGAACCGACATAGCTGGCTTGTGGAGCTGGACCATATCCATGCATTGCCTCTTTAACTCAGCGTTATTACCACCCCTAACATTCTATATGATGTAGTTCATTAGCGGGGTTGGGTACTGGCTTTCCCGAGGCTTCTCCATTCTCTGTGGAGTCCTCTTTGGAGTCGTTTGGGTCTTTCTCTTCATGCTGAGGACTGGAGTCAGGTTGAGAAGCGGCTTGGTCACTCTTTGAGAGTGGTGAGACACTAGGCTCAGTCCGCATTTGGTCATCGTTCTTGGTCACAGCACCATCGGTACTTCACTAGTCTCTACACTGAACTCTATCGCCCTGATTGAGTCTAGTAGTAGAGAGTCTGTGCGAAGGGGACCATAGGTTGTTTCTTCCATTTCTGGTGGGCTTTTCCTTTTTAGAAGATTTAGGTATTTGTTGATTTCCCTTGTGATATTTCCTAGTTGTGGGGACGATCTCTTCTCTGATTGAGTAGAAAATGATAGGGCCTGGTGGATTTCTGGTTCTATGGTCACAAAGACCGACAATGCGGCTGGATCCTCCGTTGCCGGATTTGGGAAGAATGGTATTGATTGGAAGGCTTAGGACATTAGTTTGTTGAGCAGAGGTGGATCTACGTGGTTTTCATGTTGTCGTTGTTCGCCATCGTCTGCCCTAGGCATGGACCATAGGCAGTCAAGGCCCTGTTCAGAGATTCCAATGTTACCCTCGCCAGATGTGCCGGATTATGGACAATCAAGGTCACTGGTTGAATTCCCAGAGTGAAATTGTAGTCTAATCCCTGTCCCTGTAACGCTACCTCCAGCCAGGATGTTGATAAGTGGTCCGGTGGTAGTGGCAGCAAGGTCACAATGGTGGGTAGGCGTTTGTTTTTTTTTCTATTTTTGTGCTTTTTGATTTGCTACTTTAGGTAATGGGAGGGGGAGATTATGTTAATGTGTTGCTTCATAATTGCGCCTTTTGGTGTCAAATCTTGGTCAGTGGAAGAGGCATCAATTATTGTATCTGGGGAGAGGGATTTGGAATTAATGTGGTATCTTCTGGAATGGATGGCGAGTGTCTTTTCACTTGAGGTTGAGTGGTTTTCAGATGAGGCACTCGAGTGTTCATGGGGTGTGTTGAGTTTTCCTCATTAGAGGATTTCTCTGAGAGAGGGGTAGGGGACGCGTAGGTGTTTGTGTATGGGTGATTATTTGGTCTGGGAGTCTCCAATTGGGTGTGGTCCCTAATTGGTCGATCATGGCCGTCCCCGAGGTTGACTTCCTTTGCGCCAGGAATCGGGCCAAGAGCGGAGGCCTCGTTGAGGGTGCTAATGTCAGTCTCCTCGGGCCCCATGCCAGCCTTGCGTTTGGCGTTATGTTTGGGTTGGGGCCTCGTGGATGATGTTGCAGGGGAGTGGGGGATGGGGTTTTATTTATTGGTTGGGCCGTTGGGCCTGTTGAAATTTTTTTATTTGGGATTGTTTGCCTTAGAATTGTATTCCACAGTTTTAGTTTGTTGGAACTTACATGAGTTTGCGTCAAACATGTTTACCTGGATCCGTTGTGATTATGATGCATGGTGTTGGTTGTTTGCGGATCCTTTCTTCCTATCTTTTACTTTCTATTGATCCGGTTTTTTTCTTCTTGGGAAGGTTACTGTCTTCCATTCATTCTCCTCATCTTGTTTCGTGTTTTTTCTGAGATTTTCGGAGCTTCTTGTGGCATAGGTGATTTCATTTTCTTGTAGTTACAATTTCTCTATATGTGGCCAATTTGTCCACACGTTGTACAGAGTATGCCTTCTGCCTCATAAATCACTGTTTTCTTATGGTCTCAAATTATTACCGAAGTTTCTACTGGGGATTCTATAGGAACTTCAATGCATATGCGTGCGTATCTTCCCCTCAAAGTGGAAGAGGTGCATGAGTCAATTTTTAGTAGTCCGCCCAGTTTCTTGCCAACTTTCTCTAATATTTCTTTGTCATAGAACTCTGTTGGAAGTTGTGGGAGACGAATCCAAATGGCTGTAGTAGGGAGGTTGGATTCTTGTGGCACAAATTTTGGTTCCCATTTTCGAACTGAAAGGAAGTTCCCAGAGACAAACCATGGTCCGAGATGTAGTGCTTTGGTCATATTTTCTTCTAGACTAAATTTGACGATGAAGAAATCTCATCCTAGGTCAATCAAGATTAACTGTTCGGATGGTTTTTATAAGTCAATTAGTTTAGAGCGAAGATATTAATGTGTCATTCTACGTCCGAAACCCATTATGATTATAGAGAAACGCCATGGGAAGTAAAGGTGTTTCCTGTCATCTTGGGAAAGGGAAATTGAGCCTTCAATGTTTTTCCCCTTATCATATTTGATGATTGTAGAGGCATCTTCCACGTAGTAATCATTTTGGTGAATTTTCGGTTTATTGAGCAGCATTTCCTTATAGGAATGTGGTGTTGTTTCTTCCACGTCCATATGGTTTTTCTTATCCGGTGGTTTCGGTGGTATGAATGGTGTAATGATGGTTGTATTCATGGGAGTAGGTCTTAGAGAGAAGGTAGAATTTCTCTCACTATATTGGTTCAGTAGGATCTAGTGGGGATTTTAGTTAAATAGAACATATCATTATTTAAGTATCATATTAATTTTTATATTTAATTATTCAATTCGGTTAACCTTTAAAGTGTACATCAACGAAAAGTTACTGTCAGACAACTAAAAAAACAACTAATATGTGCTAATAGAAAATTCCCTCATAAGAATATTTTAATAGATCATATGTTTGTCAATTTTTTTAATTTCTATTAAACATACATTTACTTATAAAAAGTTTAACAAAGTAAGATTGACATATTATTCATGTAACAAAAAACAGAAAAACCCAAAAATCCGATAAAATCGAACCTATCCAAATCGATATAATTGGTTTGGTTTGGTTTTAATAAAAACCGAACCAATCCGGTCCATGTACACCTCTAGATGTGTTACGACCCAAAACAAACCCAACGTGATGACGCCTATCATAGTACAAGGCAAGCCTACTACTCATACGTCTCCAATACTTTAAAACTTTGAAAGATACGAAAACAACTTAATTAAAGGAAAATCTTTTTAAAACATGATACGAAGTCATAACTTAATACATAATCTCTCCCAAAATCGGGGTGTCACCGAGTACATGAGCATCTACATAAAGACATATTCATGTAAACCGTCTAGAGAATGAAACTGAAATAAATAACATGAAAGATAAAGGATGAGAGTCAAGGTCTGCGAACGCCTAGCAGCTACCTCGATGATATCTAAATGTCCGAACTCCGCAATCAACGACCTCTGTGCCCATAAATTCCTGAATCTGCACACAAAGTGCAGGGTGTAGTGTGAGTACAACCAACTCAGTAAGTAAGAAGACTAACTATTGGACTGAAAGTAGTGACGAGCTCATTAGGTACATTTCGATATAGAATTTATAGTACATAAAATGTAGGCATGCTTTCAAGTTCAACAGACAAGACAATACAAGAAAAATAGATCAACTCAGAATGATATGAGGAATGTGACATATCTATATCTACATGCCAATGTGCATTCTGTATGGGATGCACTACAATGGAAGTCTCGTGAACTCACTCTATCAGAATACTCAATCACTCAGTAATGTATATGGCTAATCCAGCTCAGGGGAGATCCATCCCTTAATATAAAGATCAACTGACAGTCAGTCACTCAGTAATATATATGGCTAGTGCAGCCCATGGAAGATCCATCCCTCAATACAAATAATTAGGCAAGTTCCATGCCCAGGGAAGATCCATCCCTCAATATAATATCAACTGCGCTCGCTGTGGGTGTGCAGACTCCGGAGGGTCTCGTTCATCCCAAGCATTATAACGATCCAAATCCGGCATAAATCAATAAAACATGCTACGACATGTGGCCTGATCCCATGAATATCACTCAAAATCAGGAACTCGCCTCACTTAGTCATTAACCTCTCCAGTCTCTCGGGCTCACAACGTCATGAAAACTAGCCCGAGATGATATGATGTATCAATGAATGGCAACAAAGACTGAGGTATAATATGCAATGATAGATGTGACTGAGTTCATAATTATAAATTAAACAAGTAATTCAACATCAACACGACCTCTGTGGGTCCCAAAATACCGGCACCTGGCCTAAGTATGATTTAACAAGAGTCTCAGCTCAATTTCTCTAACATGTGGAGGGTATGTGGGTATTGACATGATTATTTGATTATGAAGCTACACAGGAACAATTAAATCACAATTTCTATGTTGAATGCCCACACGCCCGTCACCTAGAATGTGTGTCACCTCCATACCAATCATATAACACAAAATTCAGGGATTTATACCCTCAGAACCAAGTTTAGAAGTGTTACTTACCTCAAACTGTGCAAATCTCTACTCCAACACGTCCTTGCCTCGCGAATCAACCTCCAAATGCCTCGAATCTAGCCACAAACAGGTCGATACAGCCAACACGGGTTAAAGGAATCCATTCCATATGTAAACACAAAGCTATTAATCAAAATCAAAAAGTCGACTCAAAAGCCGGCCCCTAGGCCCATATCTCGAAATCTGATAAAAGTCATAAAATCCGAAAGCCCATTCAACTGCGAGTCTAACCATACCAAATTTACAAAAATCCAACACCAAATCATCACTCAAATCCCCAAAATTAAACTCTCCAAATCCCTAGCCTCAAATTCCTAATTTACACCTCAAAACACGTAATCTAGTGGGAATACTCAATGATAATTAATTATTATTATTGACTAAAAATAATTATAAGTCACTTACCTCAAGAATGCCATCGAAATGCCTCTCAAAAATCGACTAATCCCGAGCTTGAAATGTTCAAAATGAAGAAAAATCTCGAAAACCCTCGAATTTAAACACTGCCCAGTGCTTTCGCACATGTGGCTAATTTACTCGCACCTGCGTTCACGCAGGTACGAGAAATCTCTCGCTTCTTCCGTTTGCCAAGGACCCACTACCTCCACTTCTGCGATCGAGCTTCCGCTTCTGTGGACTCGCTTCAGCGAGAAGCAGTCTGCTTCTGCGGACACTTGTGCTCCTGCAGCCCCTTCGTCCGTATCTGCGGTTACTCAGGTGCAGAATTTCCCTCGCACTAGCAACCGCTGCCGCACTCTGCCCTTTCCGCTTTTACGCTTCCATGCTCTCTTCAGCGAGCTCGCACCTGCGATCAAAATCCGTAGGTATGATTACACTAGCAGACTCCCCAGCTTCAGCAATGCACTAAGTCTCATTTT
The DNA here is from genome assembly GCA_005239505.1 of Nicotiana paniculata. NCBI lineage: Eukaryota > Viridiplantae > Streptophyta > Magnoliopsida > Solanales > Solanaceae > Nicotiana > Nicotiana paniculata. The sequence continues at coordinate 18,965 of ML306805.1, forward strand.
TGATCCGTTAACCATCTGAAATCAACCCGCGGCCCCCGGGACCTCAATCAAACACACCAACAAGTCCTAAAATACAATACGGACTTAGTCGAGCTCTTACATCACATGGAATAACAGCTAAAACACGAATCACACCCCAATTCAAGCCTAATGAAAACTAAGGAATTCCAACTTCTACAAACAACGCCGAAATCTATCAAATCACGTACGATTGACCTCAAATATTTCACACAAGTCACACACGACACCATAGAACTAGCCCAATTCTCAGAAGCCCAATCCGATCCTGATAACCATAAAGTCCTCTCTCGTTCAAACTTCTAAATTTCCAACTTTCTCCATTTCAAGCAAAATTCAACTGTAGACCTCCAAATCACAATCCGGACACGCTCCTAAGTCCAAAATCACCCAACGCAGCTAACAGAGCCATCAAAACTCCATTCCGGAGTCGTTTAAGTCAACATCCGGTCAACATTTTCAACTTAAGCTTCTAACCTTGAGACTAAGTGTCTCAACCCATTACGAAACCTTCCCGAACCCGAACCAACTACCCCAAAAAGTCACACTATAGCTATAAAGCACAAAATTTAGCAATAAATGGGGGGAACGGAGATACAACTCTCAAAACGACAGGCCAGGTCGTTACAAGGTAGAACTATACATATTTGATGCGTGATAGCGCTTTTCCTTATCGTCGAGCATTTTCTAACTTCAAGATACTTCGACAAAGATTTTACATATTGCCCTTCAAGTCAGGATTGTGTTAAAGCTGAAATAATTTTTAAGTTTTTAGGGCCTTTTTATGAAATCACTACACTATTTTTTGGGAGTCATTATCCTACCGCCAATTTATATTTCCATAAAGTTTGAAAGATTCATATGTTGATGATAGGTAGTGAGGATCCTGATATTAAGGCGATGGTTATGGAAATGGAGAAGAAGTTTTTAAAATATTGGCAAGACGACTGCAGTCCAATTGCTTCTATGTCGGTCTCCCTTTATCCTCGATATAAGTTAAAATTGATAAATATTTGCTTCTCAAAACTTGATTCTTTGAACTGCAATAAAAAAGTTTGGGTTGTTGAGGATAATGCGCATAGGTTGTTTAATAATACATGACAATATCCGATGTTGGAATTGTTGGAAGTAGTAGTCATGGATGTTATATGAAATAATTAACGAAAAGGATGAATTTGACATGTTTGAAATTCCATCTAAGTATAGTTTAGAAAAGACACTTCTTGATTTATACTTGGAAGAGCATGTATTAGTTTGCAAATGAAATGAAAATTTAGGCGTGCTTACATTTTGGAAAGCTAATAGGAGTAAGTATCATGAACTCTCATTGATGGATCGTGACATGATAAGTATACCTATCAGCATACCTGAATCAGAGTAAGCTTTTAGTGTTGGCGATCGAGTTATTGGCAAATTCCAAAGTTCTATTCTAACAGAGAATGCACAAGCTAAGTTGTGTTCTAGAGATTAAGTTTATAGGCATCAAGTTACATTATAATTAGTATCATGTGTATTTTATTTTATGAACTTTCTTGTAGTTTGACAATTTCTTGAATTTTCTTATTTTTAGCTTGTGATGATTCTGAAGAGGAGGACATTGCAATAGATCTGGAGAAAATTGCCGCTACACTTTAAAAAAGTTTGAATCTTGGTATGATTCAATATTTTTTAATTGATTGTATACTACGTTCTCCATTTATGTACACCTTCCAAAATTGTGATTTCTCATTTTACTTATGGTGTGTGATGCTTTTTCAGGATAACTTTGGTTCTAGAAAAAGGAAAAGGAAAAGTTTGTGTTGAAGAAGATGTTGACTTGAATCTTTACTTATTAGCTGTCAGCTTATAGTGAGAATGTGTAAATTTCTGTAGTGAACTTTATGTAACGACCCGATCGATCGTTTTACTTTCTAGATCCCCATTCCCCTAATTAAGGTTCCCCGTATGTGATTTTACTATTTTATGACTTGCGGGGATGTTAAGTTCGGGCTTGGAAGGGTTCGGGTCGAAATTGGAACACTTAGTTCGTTAATATTTTCTTAAAAGGGTTAAGCTTGACTTGGGTCATTATTTGTGGTAAACGACCTTGGAACTAGGATTTGACGGTACCAATAGGTTTGGATGATGATTTTAGACTTGGGCGTATGTTCGGATCGTGTTTTTTATGAGGGGTTTTCACCTAGAACTTTGAGGTAAGTAATTTCTATATGAGATGAGTTTAATACCCGTATTTAGGGTAGCTTCTTGGCATATAAAGTGTAGAAATTGTAGGTTTAGTTGAAAAGGCTAGATTTTGATAAAAATGGGATTAAACCACGAAAATGGTTATGGAATTGGGTGAACATTATATATTTGAGTTTGTGAGCTTATGGGTAACAATTATCTTCGAAAATTTCTAGAATCCGGGCATGTGGGCCTGGGAGTTAATTCTAAGAATCTTCAAATTTGGGTTGGGTAATGTCACGACCCAAACAATCCCTCTGAAACACGTCATGACGACACTTAGTCTTTACGAATAGGTAAGCCTAATAATTTATAGAAAAAACCAATAACGGAAGCGAAGCTTAACTTCTAACTGCAATAGATACTGAATAATCAAAAATGATGTCGCTCGGCATGTACAATAACTAAAACACTAACTTACACAGCTTTTCCAAAACCCGGAATATCATGAGTCACAAGATACATAAAGGAAATAACATCTTTATACACTAGAGTCTAGTAAACACAAATACATAAAGTGTTTGACACGGGGAAGAGTAGAAGGGGACTCCGAGGTCTCCAAAAGTTGTCTCGACCTCACTGGTAATGCGGCTGATGACGAGCAACTGAATATGCACACAAAACATATGCAGAAGAGTAGCATGAGTACACCACAATTGGTACCCAGTAAGTGCCGAGCCTAACCTCGGTCGAGTAGTGACGAGGTCAGGTCAGGACCACTGGTATATAATAAACAAAGTAGAAGAATAAAATAGTGTAATAGAAAGACTTGAATTCAACAAAGGAAAACACAATGAAATGACAGTACAACATGCAGAAATAAATGATAGAGGATATCCCGAGATACCGTCTCGGAGTCCCAAAAGTAAATATGCAGGGAAAACTCCCGATGTACGGCCTCGTAGTCTCAAAAGTAAATGTACAGGGAGAACTCCCGAGGTACCGCCTCGTACTCAAAACTAAATGTGTAGGGGGATCTCCCGGGATACCGTCCCATAGTCCCAAAAGTAATTATGCAGGGGGATCTCTCGGGATGCCGTCCCGTAGTTCCAAAGTAAATACACCACGGAATCAATTACAGATGACAAGTGCAGGAAGAGAATCTACAGTCTAGACTAAGTGCAGTCGGGAAAAGAAGCAAGAATTCAATAGACATGCTGCAAGGAGTTCGGTTAAGCAATTAAGGCACATAGACATGCTATTCTAGGCTAACAGGGTAACTACGCATGCTAGTATATTCAATTAAGGTGAAAACAGGTAATTTCTCAGCATAAATCAGGTTTTTCAGCAATAGACCATGTACGCACTCATCACCTCGCGTACACGGTGCTCACATAGCAATATCAGTACCAAATCCTGAGGGTATTTCCCCCACCACAAGGTTAGGCAAGCCACTTACCTCGAATCAAGATAAATCAATTGGTATCAATGCTCCTCCCACGAATATCCAACTTTGAATGGTCCAAATCTTGCCAAAATCAATTTCATAACATAAATATACCTATAGGAAACTAATCTAGTCAATGAAATCTAAGCTAAAGCGAGAAATGAGGAAATCGTCCCAAAGAAGAGCCTCCCCAGGCGCACGTCTTGGAATCGGGTAAAAGTCACAAAATACGAACACCCATTCATTCACGAGTCTAACCATACAATAATTACTCGAATCCGATCTCAAATCGCCTTCAGAAACTCGAAATTATAGCCTATGAAGTTTCTATCATTTCCCCCCAAATTTCCAACTCAAATCCCTAATTAGAAGGTGAAAATAGAAATAGATTCATGAAATATAGCCCAATCCGAGTTAGAATCACTTACCCCAGCAATCTTTTCAAAGAAACCTCAAAGAATCACCTCACACTGACCTCTCAAAGTCCCAAAATCGAAATGGGAATCAAAGCCTCGAATTCCTATTTCTGCACCGTAAACTCGCTTCTTCGAGCCTTCAACCGCACCTGCGGGAATTTCATCGCATGTGAGAAAACGACTTAAGAGGGTTGGGTCCGCATCTGCAGACAAGGGCCGCACCTGCGGTCCCAGCTGGGCAGGTCCAAAGTCGCTTCTGCAGCTCAATGGCCGGTTCTGCGGCTCCGCACCTGCGACCCAAAGTGCGCAGGTGCGATTACACCAGATGCAGCAAGCTTCAACCCTTCCAACACAATGCCAAAAGATTTGTTAACCACCCGAAATCAACCCGAGGCCCCCGGGACCTCAACCAAACATACCAACCAGTCCTAAGCACCATAAAAACTTAGTCGAGCCCTCGAATCACGCCAAACAATGCTAAAAATACAATTCACCCTCCGATTCAAACTTGATGAACTTGAAACTTCCAATTTTCACAACCGACGCCGAAACCTATCAAACCACGTCTTATCCCCAAATTTTGTACACAAGTCATATTCAACCCTACGGACTTACTCAAACTTAAGAAGTTGGAATCCAACCCCGATATCAAAAAGTCTACTACCAGCCAAAATCTCCAAAAATTTGACTTTCGCCATTTCAAACCTAAATGAGCTACAGAGCTCCAAAACACAATCCGGGCACGCCCCTATGTCTAAAATCACCCAACAGAGCTAAAAAAATTGACAAAACTCCATTCCGAGTCATCTTCACACAATTCCGACTATGGTAAAAATCCTAAGACTTAATCTTCCGTTTATGGACTAAGTGTCCCAAAACACTCGGAAACCACAACCAACACCTACCGGAAAGACACATATGCAGAAAAAGACACGGGGAAAGCAATAGATAGGGGATCGGGGCTATGACTCTCAAAATCACCGGCCGAGTTGTTACATGTAATTACTCTAATAGCTAAATTATTAACTTTTGAGCGTATATTGATTATTTTAATATAACATTTGACTAGCTTAGGATTATTCGACACCAAGTTGGGTCTTTAGAGTGAATTTGGCTGGAAAGTGAGCTTTCCTTTCTCTCTCTTCGATCCAGCTTCTCTCTAAGCGTAGGTTAATCTAACATATGCACTGGAGCTCCATGGGAAGGGGGCGAGGTCAGGAAAGGGGACGACCTAGGAAGGATATACAAATTGAGATTGGAAGTGCATTGCATGTTCAATCCAAGGGGAAGGCGTCAACATCAAAGCAACCAGTGATGAAAATTCTAATGGAACAGTACCCAGATTCAGAGCCTTCATCGAGTTCAGCTGTAGAGTTATGGTAATGGAGGATGCAAAAAAAACTTCTTTACCAGAGAAATCTAAGGTGGAGGATGGAAAACAGAGGAAGAAAAGTTCAGATCCAGAATGAGATGATGCCAACACGAGAAGAAGAAGATGTAACAGTAAGGATTGATGAGAATCAAGAGGCAAATAAGGTGACCAACGAAGTGAAGGATGAGGTTACTAAACCAAAGTGGAACTCACTGTTTGCTGGAAATAGAGCGGAAGAAAATGGTATGTGCCTAAGCTATTTCCCTCCCCAAATTGTTGATGGGGAGATGATAGTACAACTTGAGAAAAATGAAGTGGACAAGGAAACAGATAAGTGGAAGAATTTACTCATTTTCTATGTGATGGGTGAGACAACAGGATATACAGTTATGCATAGGTACATTTCTCAAATGTGGAACTCCATACCTATGCCAGATTTGTATTTGCATGAGGAAGGATACTATGTGGCTCGTTTTAATAATATGAATAATGTGAATGAAGTGTTATTTTCTAGACCTTATACTATGAGAAATAAACCTATTATTTTGAAACTCTAGACCCTTGCTTTTGATTTCAATCAAGAGTTTATGACAAAGATTCCTTTATGGGTGAAGTTTCCTAGATTGCCTATGAGTTGCTAGGGATGTGGATCATTATGCAGGATTGCTAGTGCATTAGAAAAGCCACTGTTTGTAAATGAATGTACAACTAAGCGAATGAGGATTTCATATGCTAGAATGTTGATCGAAGTTAATGTATCTAAGTCATTGCCTGATACAATAGTAGTCATGGAACCAAATGGACAAAAATTTCAACAAGAGGTGGAGTTTGAATGGAAGCCCCAATTTTGCCTCCAATGTCAAACTATTGGGCACATCTGTACTAAGAAACCTGAATAACAAGTGATGGATAGACCACTACAAAATAGAAGAGGAGGGTAACAGAAGAAGATAATGCAGGAATGGAAGCCTAAAGAAATTAGGAATAAGCTGGATGATGAACAACAACAGGTGAACATAGAAGTCAATCAACTTGAAGTGATTGATAGTATGAACAAGATGAATCAATAGGATACTGTAACAATCAGCAAAACAATAACACCAATGAGAAAGTTGGAAGTGTCTCTAAAGGCAAAGAGAAGACGCCTAGCCCAGAACTGAATCTGATGAACTTCCCACAGTTAAGTGCAGTGATGTTGAGCAAAGCTAGGACTGGAACTACAGGGATAACACAAAGGGAGATGCAGAGAATAAGGCAAGTTGAACCTCCTGATTTAGGAGGTCCTATCATTACTCAATGACTTGGCTAATTTGTAACATTAGGGGTGAAAAAAGTGTATAAGTAGAAGGAGTTAAAGAAGTATATAAGAGCAAAAAATATAAAAATATTAGTCCTGCCGGAAACCAAGGTTAAACAACATAGATGTTCAAAGATATCTACAAAAATTGCTGCAAATTGGGGCATTATTAATAACTATTAAGCTGCTGTTAATGGAAGAATCTGGTTGATGTGGGATCAAAATTCATATAACATAACTGTTCAAAATCTGGAAGCCCAGTTAATACATTGTGAAGTTACTACAAATGATTTCCAATGTGTTCTGACTATTGTCTATGGGTGGAAAAGAGGAGAAGCTTATGGAGTAGCCTGAAAGATATAGCACACAACACTAATTGTCCATGGTTAGTTTGTGGGGATTTTAATGTAATACTGGTAACTACAGATAGAAAGAGCTGCCATCCTGTAAACTTTAATGAAGTTAAAGATTTTACATACTGTATTTAGCTCCACTCTATTAAGTGAATTACAATGGAAAGGTGATTATTATACATGGACAAATAAGCAACAAGGAGGGGAGAGAGTAAGTAGCAAATTCGACAAAGCCTTTGGTAATCATGACTGGATGATGAACCGGGGCCATATTGTCCTAGAATATGATTTGCATAATGTTTCAGACTATGCCCCAATGCTGTTAACACTTTGCAAAGTGAACCAAAACATTAGAGCCCAATTCAGATTTTTCAATATATGATGTGAGCATACACAATTCCTGCATCTAGTTGAGACTCATTGGAAGAAGCAATTGGCTAAGGATCCAATGCAGAATTTCTGGAACAAGTTGAAGGCAATGAGACCAGCTTTCAGACAACTGAACCAGAAGGAATTCAGAGTAAATATAGAAGAGATTGATAGAGCTAGAGAGGAGCTTCAAAGAATTCAGACAGCAATGGAAGTAAACTATGATGATAGCCTGTTGATTAATGAAAAAGAAGCTCTGATTAATCTGGAGAAATGGAGTCTGATTGAGGAGAGTATATTAAAACAGAAATCTAGAGCTCAATGGATACAACTTGGTGATTCAAATTCAAAATATTTTGTTGCAGTCATGAAGGAAAGGTGTCAAAGTAAGAAAATCAAAGAACTTAAAGCATTGAAAGATGGAAAGATACTGTCTGATCCTAATGAGCTAAAGCATGAAATTGTTTCATTTTACAAAGGGCTAATGGGGACCTCAAATCAATCTCTAAGGGCAGTTAATAAGATTACAATGAGTAAGGGACCCAAGCTTAGCCATGAGCAACAAATCTTCTTATGTTCACCAGTTACTGATCAAGAGATACTTGAAGGGTTGAGAGCAATTGGGAATGACAAATCTCCGGAGATGGATGGGTACAATGCTTAATACTATAAAAAAACATGGAGTATAGTTGGTCCAGAGATCACAAATGCAGTTAAAAGTTTATTTGAGGATAGCAGGATGAATAGACCTATCAATTATACCTCTGTTACTTTGATGCCTAAGAATGGTCACCCTATAAGTGTGAAAGAATATAGGTCCATTGCTTGTTGTTCAGTACTTCACAAAATCATTTCTAAAGTCCTAGCATCAAGGATCCAGAAAGTAATTGCAATAGTGGTGTGTGAAGCTCAGAATGGATTTATCCTAGGAAGGAAGATCTCTGATAACATTTTCCTTGCAGAAGAACTGGTGAAGTCATACACAAGGAAAAATGTGTCTCCTAGGTACATGATTAAAATAGACCTTCAAAAGGCCTATGATTCTGTGAAATGGGTGTACCTGGAGCAGATTCTAGAGGAGCTGGGATTCCCTAGATAGTTCACTATATGGGTTCTTGAATGTGTGAAAACTGTGAATTACTCTATACTGGTCAATGGAGAACCAACAGCTCCTTTCAATGCAGCTAAAGGAATCAGGCAAGGGGATCCAATTTCTCCTTTTCTATTTGCAATAGCTATGGGATACCTTAGTAGGAGGCTCAATACAGTGAAAGGTAGCAAAGAATTCAAGTACCACCCAAAGTGCTCTAAGTTATCAATTACTCATCTGTCTTTTGCAGATGATCTCTTGTTATTTTCAAGGGGTGATATTGAATCTGTGGCCATTCTAAGGAGGTGTTTTATGGAATTTTCTGATACATCAGGTCATTAAGCTAACAAGGATAAAAGTTCCATTTATTTTGGAGGGGTTACTAAAGAGGTACAGAGCCAAATCCTGCAATTGCTAGGATTCACTAAAAAGATATCTAGGGATACCTTTAGCTACTAAAAAGATATCCCTAATGCACTGGAAGCCATTGATTAACAAGATGGTTTTAAGAATACTGCAAAGAAGCTCTTATATGCAGGAAGATCCCAGTTAATTCAAACAGTCTTATTTGGTATTCAAGCATACTGGTCTCAGATATTTGCTCGAAAGTATTAAGTACTATTGAGGCTTACTGTCGAAGCTATCTTTGGTCTGGTACCAACACAATTACTAGGAAAGCTTTATTAGCTTGGGATAAAGTGTGCACCCCAAAATTAATATTTGAATTAGGATTGATAAACATGAGTTTATGGAATAAGGCTGCAATAATCAAAGCTAGTTGGGACATTGAGCATAAGGTAGACAGGCTGTGGATCAGATGGTTACTGTTTAACCAAATAATTAGATTCTCTGCCAAAGTTATTTTATGAAGAACACGGGTTTCTGATAACCAAAGAATATGCTAATAATTGTAAGTAAATTCGTAAATAGAAAGTAGAAAGATGCGTAAAAAGTAAGTATATTTCAATAGTGGTTCGAACGTATCCTTACAAGTTATATTTTACTCCCTCTTATAGGGAATTTCTAAATATAACGTCTACTCTTTTCAGTGATTGAACATTAATGGACAATAATGGCATTAATGTAACATTACAATGATTAATTGTAACTGTTGCGTGAAGATTATGTAACGTTTTGGCTCATTAATTGAAGATCCTCGAATCTGCCCTTTATTCCATCTTGATTCATTCTGACCGTGTCTATTCGTCTTCTCAATTAGGTTGAGATTCCTGTATCTGATTACCCCGTGGATATGCTGTTCCGTTCCTTTTTATCTCGTACCTCTTCATAAAGTCTCGTCCAGTTGTTATGTTGTCATTACTCCACATAGATTGATGAGTCATCATAAGTATTACACGTGTGAAGCTCATTTTTACCAATACAGATAGTCCCCTACTTACCATTTATTTATTGATTAATATTTGGTAAGTGGATACTCATTCACAGCGGGGACATTTTGCCGTTGCTTCACTTGTTCCATTGCATCTGTCTCTGAATGTATGTGTCGCTTGTCACTTTCATTTAATGCCCATGCCACATGGCTCTCCTGGATTGGTTCTGCAATTGTTCAGCGCCTTTTAGGGCTTTTTGCGGCTGCATCAGTCTCGAAGCGACAGCTTCAATTATGACTTTCATATCAATGTTTTTTCCATTTTTTGACGGTTGCCTTTGAGTATAAATACCCCTTTTCCTTTCTTTACTTTCACAAAAAACTTCTAACCTTCTTTCTTTATTTGTAAATTCTTCATCTTCGTAAATATGTCTTCTTTAAACCAGTAATTTAAAAAGGTCATCATTGTAGATGAATTGACTCCTTCTTCTACTCCAACACGGAGTAGGAGGGGCGGTAGGATTAGGAGCTTAAATTCTACTCCTTCCAGGGGTTCTTCTTATTCTTCTCCCCCTCCATCTTCTAGGTCTACCACTCCTTCGTTTTCTTCGAGGGATAGGGCTTCTAGATCTTCATCAAAGAGTAGAGAACACAATAAACCGCTTCGTGAGCCGAGAGTCGATGAGATTGTTCCTGCGGAGTTTTCTTTTGCCAAGGATAGTCAAGCCATGAGTGAGCAGCTTTCTTCAATGTCATCACATGACAGTGCTGACTTTTATCCTACCTCAATAACAGAGGGCTTAGTGTCTCTTATACGCAAGGATTGTTATTGGAAGCCTGATTTTCCTATTGTAGTTCCTAACGATAACCAAAGAATAACCTCTTACAAGACTGGATATTCTTATGTCTATACTTATCCCGTCACATTAGGATTCAAGCCTCCCATCAACCCTGTTATCATCGAGTTTTGTCGATTCTTCAAAGTTTTTCTGGGACAATTCGATCCACTTATTTGGCGAGTAGTCGCGTGCCTTAGGTATTTGGCCAATTTAGCTTCTGTACCCTTTACTTTTCATCATCTTATTCACCTCTATTCTCCGATGTTGTTCCGCCAAGGAGTGTTTACTCTCGCGGCTATGAGTAAAAGGGTGTTAGTTACTCCAGATGAAGACCAATATAGAGGGTGGTATGTCCGGTATGTTACTGTCCCTACTGCAGTTTTAGTAGGTGAAGAAAATCTCCCCTTCCTTGAGAAGTGGAACTTTCCACGTGAGTACAATTTTGCTCACTTTACTTTTCTTCACTTTTGATGAACTTTCAGTACCGTGACTGTTTCTTCTTTCTATGCAACAACCATGGGAACCGTCAAAAATGTCTCCGGTTTCCGTGATTGGGTAGAAAAAGTCTTGTCAATCGCTCCTTTAGAAGAACATTCATGGAAATACCTCTCTTTGAGGTTTGGTTGGAAGGTGAAGACCAACGTTAAGTGAAGTTTTTTGTTTTTACTTCTTCTCTTTTTGAGCTTTATCTGACCCGTTTTATTTGGTAGGGTTTCCTGCTCGTGGAGTTTCTGCTGCGGTTGTGTCCGCTTCAAGGCTGTCTTTGGCTAAGGCCTAGGAGATCATTACCGGTTCCTCCTCGTTGAAAAGAAGAGCAAGTGGGTCCAGGACCTTAGAGGAGGAAGAGGAAGAGGAGGGTTCACCGATCCATAGGTCACGTAGGAGGGGGGTGGTCTCTGATGATGAATCTGCACCCGTTGTTGATCCTTCTGTTCCTGAATCAGAACATTCCGCTCCTGAAGATGCAACTCCCTCTCCTGTTTGTGAGTCTGTTGATCACCTGTTCCAACAAGGTTTTGGTACCATCTCTGATAAAGCTCCTCTAGCTATTTTCTCTCCTCCTGCTATTAAGAAACTTTTGTTTATTGCTCCCGTTGCTGCCTCTGCTCCCATTGTCGTTCTTGCTCCCGTTGCTGCTCCTCAACCTACTCCGTCTATGACTCCTTCGCCCGCCCCCATTTCCATGTCTTCTACTATTGAAGTAGGGTCTTCCAGCAGGGGGTGATGAAGCAAGTTACAATAGAGGTTCCTGCGGCTGGCAGCCTCTTGAAAAAGTGGGGCCAGGTTGATGTATGGTTAAAGCCATTGATAGGTTCGACTGAGAAGTCTAAGATGGAAAGCCACAGCTCCCTGACTTGGATGAACGAGATTGTGCGCTCGTCCTTAAAGATAAAACTTGCTTTTCCTCCATATGTACTTATATATATTCTCACCGTATCTAATTTATATTTTTATGTAGATCAACCTTATAGGCAAAGAGCTAATGAAGAGAACTGTTCAAACGGAGCAAGCAGCAAATGACTTCCATATTGAGGCTGATAATTGAAAGGAGCAGTACGAGAGTTTACAACTTGACATGGAGGAAATGGAGGAGGAAAAGTGTACCTTGGAGCGGCAAGTTAGGGTTATGTCCGCTTAACTAGCCGTTGAGAAGGCGTCTTCGAACCAGGCAGGTAAGGACAAAAGTGTCTTAGAGTCTTCATTTGCGGAGCATCTTTCCTTTGCCACAGAGGAGATTAGGAGCCTGAAGGATTTTTTGGACCAGAAGGAGGTGTACTCTGGCGAACTTGTTCAATTGCTCACCCAAACCCACGAAGACCTCCGTAACTCTTAAGAGAAGGTCCAATTTCTGGAAAGATCCATCGCTCCTTTACAGGCCTCTCATGATGCTGTCGTGGCGGAAAGAGATAAGCTGAGAGCTGAAGCTGAACAATGGGAGAAAGACTACGAGGCTCTTGAAGACAAAGGAGTCGTCGATGTTAGCTGGGCTTATTTGAATGGCCGTCTTGACACATTTATGAAAATGGGCCAAGAGGGTTTTGAATTGGAAGCCGAAATTGCTAAAACTAGAGAGACGATTGAGAAGTCTCAGCAAAGTCAGAATTTCTCTTCACCTGAGGCTGAGGTCCCTGCTGCTCGTGTCTCGCCATCTCAAGCCGCTCCTTCTGCCAGTGAAGACAAGCCCCCATCTAGTGAAAAAGTTTAAGGAACTTGTTTCTTTTATTTTTTTTATTTTCAACAATTGGTGGTTACCCCCGGTCCCATTAGGGGTAAAGTTCGGTCCTTTGTAAGTCCCCAACTGACAACTTAGGGACAACTTTTGTATAAACAAATTAGTCTTAGACTAAGTTAATACTTAGTTTTTTGCCACTATATAGTAATATCGGCATGACTTTCGATTCCTTTGAGTTTTTGCTTTCACTCTTAAATCATTGCATGCTTTCTTTTTGAGGGTTTTGGTTTACCTCTGAGTTTTTGACTTTGCATTTTAAAAAATGCTTAGATTTTTCGTACCTTTTCATAATAGGCACGATTTATAAAAGAGGGCCCTTTTTTGATCGACACTTAATGAAGAAGACGTCTCAACTTCATAATGGTGTAAATGTACAAAAGAGAAATAGGAATTTCACATGTTTTTCTTTGACAATGTTTTTAAGAAAGTCTTTGTATTGTTTCGAACTTTCGCAACATTTTACATGTGTTTGTGTATCGTCCATAACTCTTTTGCAACTGTTTTTCTTACAACAGATTTGGTGTAAACTTGTACTCTAACTGTTTTTCTTTTATAACAGCTTTTTCGAATTAATACAAGGGTATAACTGTGTTCATTTATAACAGTTTTTTTGGATAAATATATGGGTATGAAGTTTTATCCGTAACTGTTTACAAGGATAATTCTTTTCTCATCCGTAACTATTTTTATTTACAACAGTTTTTGAATAAGTACAAGGATGTTGCTTCATCTGTAACTATTTTCATTTACAACAGTTTTTGAATAAGTACAAGGATGTTGCTTCATCTGTAACTATTTTCATTTACAACAGTTTTTGACTATGTACAAGGATGTGCATTTTTATCCGTATCTGATATTCTGCCCTTAACCTCAACATTCATTTTAATTTACGAATATGTTTTTTTTAAAGGTTTTTGAATCAGGCTTTGTGTTTTTTTGTCTTTGGATCTTTGATTTTGCTCATAGTACTTGACTTGTTGGGAAGATGGATCTTCAGGATTGAGCTTTGACTTTTTGATAGTCTTCTTTGCTTCTTCTTTGCCTTCCATACTGTATAGTCCCCCAAGTGTTTGAGCTTTGAAGAATGAAATCTCGAGCACTTGACTATTCCTTCCTTGTGGTCCTTTTCCTGAAAAGGAAAAACATACGGGACTCGAAGGTATATAGTTTAGATGATGACTGCTTAACCCTTTAAAAACGTCCATCAGAAAGTGGTAACCCTAGACCGGGAATTCAGTTACTTCCTCGTGTCTATGCAGGTCTAATATCATCATCTGGTGATGGGTTAGCTTTTTGCCTATCATCTAAAATGGATAGTATAACTTAACTGTTCAAAAGTAAAATCGAACGTAATGATACCTGACCGGGGGTATTCCCTTTACTTCAGAAGTAATACTTCTTCAAATGAAGATCATTCCAACTGGTTGGTAAGACTCTGTCGTCCATATTTTCCAGCTCATAAGCGCCTTTTCCAGCAATGCCACAGGCTTTGTAGGGCCCTTCCCAGTTTGGATTTAGCTATCCTGCACCAGCTTCCTTTGTTGATCAGAAGAATTTTTTAAGAACGAAGTCCCCAATTTTGAAATATCTGAGGTGAGCTTTTCTGTTGTAATATCGCTCTATAATTTGTTTTTGGGCTGCCATACGTATTAATGTAGCTTCTCTTCTTTGCTCAAGCAAATCTAGATTTGTCCTTAACTCGTCGTTGTTTGTTTCTTCCGTTGCCATTGTGAATCTCGTGGTTGGTTTGCCGATTTCCACTGGTATTAATTCTTCTGAACCGTAGACAAATGCGAATGGAGTTTTTCCCGTGGCTACTTTTGCAGTAGTTCTGTAAGCCCATAATACTGCCGGTAGCTCGTCAGGCCAGGTTCCCTCGGTTTTTCCCAACCGTTTCTTTAAGTTGTTGACAATGACTTTGTTTGTTAACTCGGCTTGCCCATTAGCCATGGGGTGATATGGTGATGAAGTGATTCGCTTGATTCGCCAGCTTTCAAAGAATTCTGTGATTTCTGAGCCTATGAATTATGGGCCATTGTCACATACGATTTCCTTTGGTATTCCAAAGAGACATATTATGTGTAGTCATATGAAGTTTTTAACTTCTTTCTCTCGCACCTGTTTAAAAGCGTCTGCCTCCACCCATTTTTGTGAAATAATCAGTTAACACGAGTAAGAACCATACCTTTCCTTTAGCTGGGGGAAGGGGTCCCACTATATCCATGCCTGATTTCATGAATGTCCATGGTGACACCACTGGGTGGAGTAATTCTGCTGGCCGGTGCATATTGTTGGCATATTGCTGACATTTGTCACATTTAGCTACGAAGATCTAAGCATCTTCCTCCATATTAGGCTAATAGTACCCTGCTCTGATTAGGGTTTTGACTAAGGATCTTGCTCCTACATGGTTTTCGCAGTGTCCTTCGTGTACTTCCTTCATCACGTACTCCGTTTGATTGGGTCCAAGGCACTTTTCTAGGGGACCTCCAAACATTTTATGATGAAGTTTCACGAACTAGGCAGTACCACGGATCTTTCCGGCGAAGTGCTTGAGCTGCTTTTCTATCTTCAAATACGGTTCCGTTCTGCAAAAGGTTTACAATTTCGTTTCTCCAATCCCATGTTAAATTGTTAAATGTTACCTCATTTTTTTCCTGGTCGATTGCCGAATGAAATAGGTGTATGACAATTGCATTGTCTTTATTTGTTACGTCGGCAACTGCTGCAAGGTTAGTTAATGCATCCGCTTCTGCATTTTCGTCTCTAGGTATTTACGTAACTTTCCATGACTGGAATTGCCTTGCTAGGTCTCGTACCTTTTCCAGATATTTTTGCATCCGGGCCTCTTTTGCGGTATAAGTCCCCTGCATCTGGTTTACCACTAGTTGAGAGTCACTTTTGATCACGATTTGCTCAATTGAGAGTTCTGGTGTCAGTTCAAGCCCTGCAGTGACAGCTTCGTACTCTGCTTCATTGTTAGTTATGGGATAACATTTAATGGATTGTCATATCTTTTCACCCGCAGGTAATATTAAAACAATTCCCAAGCCGACTCCTTTTATGTTAGAAGCCATCAGTAAATAGGGTCAAAATTCCTGGATTAGCCCCGTTGAAGAGTTGTAACTCTTTTTCCACTTCAGGGATTATGCTAGTATTATAATCGGCGACAAAATCAGCTAAAAAGTGAAACTTTATTGCAGTCCCAGGCTGATATATTATGTCATGTTCGCTTATTTCTATTGCCCATTTAGCTAATCTCCCTGATAACTCTTGTTTATGTAAAATATTTCTTAGTGGATACGAGGTCACAACAGTGATTGGGTGACATTGAAAGTATGGTCTCAACTTTGTAGTTGCCAATAGGCCTTCATATCTTTAAGAGCTTGTTGGAATTCTTCAGTCCATTCGAACTGATTCTGCTTTTTTAGAACTGAAAAGAATTTAATACTCTTCTCCAAAGACCTAGAGATAAATCTTCCTAAGGCTGCAATTCTTCCTATTAATTTTTGAACTTCTTTTTTGCTCGTAAGAATATCAAGTATTTCATAAATAGCTTTAATTTGAGCGGGGTTTACTTTTATACCCCTATTTGATACAAGTAAACCCAAAAACTTACCTGATTCAACGCCAAAGGCGCATTTTTCTGGATTTAGTTTCATGTTATACTTGCGCAGGAATTTGAAGGTGATTGAAAGCTGATGAAAATGATCTTCCGCTTGAGTTGATTTTACCAGCATGTCATCAATGCATACTTCCATTGTTTTTCCCAGATGTTCCTGGAACATCTTGGTCACTAGCCTTTGATACGTGGCTCCAGCATTTTTCAGGCTAAAATGCATGACTTTGTAACAATAAGTCCCCCTGTTTGTAATAAAGGAAGTTTTTTCCTCATTTGAGGGATCCATTTTTATCTGATTATAACCAGAATATGCATCTAGAAAGCTCAAAAATTCATGACCTATAGTGGCATCAATCATTTGATCTATGTATGGTAATGGAAAGGAGTCTTTGGGGCATGCTTTATTCAAATATGTGTAATCTACGCATACTCTCCATTTACCATTCTTTTTGGGTACCACTACAGTATTATCTAATCAATTAGGATATTTTACCTCGCGTATTGAACAAATTTTCAAGAGTTTTTGTACCTATTCATTGATCACTTGGTTATTGAATGGTTCTTGCTTTCTTTTCTTTTGCTTTATAGGCACGAAGGATGGATCTTCATTTAGTTTATGAGTCATCACTTCCGGAGGTATACCTGTCATATCTGAGTGGGACCAAGTGAAACAATCTGAGTTAGCTTTTAAATTCAATTAACTTACTTCTTCTCGCGGGGCTTAGCCTCGTGGTTATATGAACCTTTTGCTCAGGCTTCTACTCGAACAGTGAAATAGCTTCGAGCTCCTCAATAATTGTTTTAATATGCTCATCTTCTTCTGGCTCCTGAATGACATCGGGTCTGGAATCCATGTCCGTATGTGTTGATGTTTCGTCTGTGGTGATTTGGTTCACCTTCTCGTGGCTTCCTTTTTCCATACCTAATCAGGCGATTTCCTTGTCTTTTGACTCTTTTGCTACCTCTTTTTTGTTTGAGTATACTACTGAATTTATATTCCTTGAGGTTTGCTGATCACCTCGAATCTGCTGAATTCCCCATTTGGAAGGGAATTTTATTACCTGGTGTAAAGTAGATGGTATTGCTTCCATGTCATGGATCCATGGTCTCCCCATGATTACGTTGTAAGCCATATCGGTGTCAATGACTTGAAATTTTGTATTTTTGATTACTCCTTCTGCATAGGTGCTAAGCTCAATTTCTCCTTTTGTTATGACCGTAGAGTTGTCAAACCCAGATAAGGGTCGTGCTTTTGGGATTACTCGACCCTCCATTAGCATCTCTTCCACAACTCTCAATAAAATGATGTTGACCGAGCTACCTGGATCAATCAACACTCTTTTTACATTAGTGTCATGTATGAGTTGAGATATTACCAGAGCGTCGTTATGAGGAAGCAACAATCCGTTGCCATCAGCATTTTCGAAGTTTATATTGTCTGCTTCCATGTCTTCACGAATCCGCTTACCGTGTGTAATTCTGAATTTTGTTTTTCTTTTGCAGACTACTCCATTCACCTCCTCTCCTGCGTGTATCGCATTCACTGTTCTCTTTGCAGATGGTGGTTTCGGGGCTCTTGCCTGTTCTTCATATATGCCTGTTTTCCTTTAATAATTGTTCTACCTCACCTTGCAACAATCTGCAATCTGATGTTCTGTGTCCATGATCGTTATGGAATTTGCACCAGAAGTCTGGATTTCTTCTGTTTGGATTCGATCTCATTTATTTGGGCCATCAAACTTTATCGCCCATGTTTCTCAGTACAGTAATCAATTCAGAAGTACTTACATTGAAGCTGCAGTCTCCGACTGCATTACCTCTATTTCGTTCCTCCCGATCTTTTCTAGATCTTGAGGAGGATGAGTTCGTATCTCTATTTGATAGCCTATATTCCGACAGTATGTTTTCAAACCTGGAACGAGAAACTTGTCCTAAAAGTCCCATATATGGATCGTACCTGTTCGTACCTGTTCTCCTTTCTGGTTTGGAGCGTCTAGAACTAGCTCGATCTTCTACTTTTAATTGAGCAATGGTGTCTTCTTCTATTCGTAGCTTGGTGTTGTACCTATTATAGACATCGTTCCATGTTTTGGATGGGAGTTCTCTCAAGCTTTCCTTGAGTCTTCTCGTGGCTTCTGAGCTTCTGTCATTTAAGTTGCTTGCAAACGCCATTGCTGCCCAATTGTCAGGTACCCTTGGTAGCAACATTCTTTCTCGTTGAAACCTGTCTACAAATTCTCGGAGCAACTCTACGTCTCCTTGTTTTAACTTGAATATGTCTTCCATTTTATAAAAGAATCTACAAGCTCAGCAAAAGAGTCAATAGAATTTTCGGATAGAAGAGAATACCATGTTAGTGGTCCTATGGTGAGTGTCTCTTCGAACTTCTTGACTAGTACTAATTCAATTTCTTGTTTAGTCAGATCGTTTCCTTTTACTCTTGTAGTAAAAGAAGTGACATGATCACGTGGATCATTTGTCCCATCGTACTTGGGAATATCATGCATTTTGAATTTCTTGGGAATAGGCAACGGTGCTGCATTTGGCTTCCAAGGTTGTTGAGAATATCTATCAACGTCAATGCCTTTGATAATAGGTGGTACTCCAAGAATTTGCTCGATTCGATCGTTTTTCTCCTTCACTGTTTCTGCATGGTTAGTAATAAAGACTGTAATTATGGATTACTGGACATACCTGGTCTTGCTTCGAGGGACTCATTTGGAGTGCCTCTACTTCCTGAGTTTGCTAGTCCAGATTGTGGATTTTCCACAGTTGCGGTGTTATTAGGAGGAGGTGTAGGTGATGCAGCTGGCAGTCCCCTCATGAAATCTTGTAAGGCTTGAGTCACATATTCACCATCCATTTATTTTACATGATCTTGTTCTTCTGTTTGTTCATTTCCATTCTGATTATTATTTTGAGCCGTAGATCTCTCTGGAGAATGTTCCCTTGAGTCTCGTGGGGAACCTGAAGGTGATGGAACTGGAGTTCCAATCCTTTGTTGGTTGTTGTCGTTGGCGTTCGACATAATTTACAGAATGTTATTTGAGAGAAAAAAAATTATCAGATTCCCGGCAACGGAACCAATTTTTTTAACCAAAGAATTAGATTCTCTGCCAAAGCTATTTTAAGAAGAACACGAGTTTTTGATAACCAAAGAATATGCTAATAATTGTAAGTAAATTCGTAAATAGAAAGCAGAAAGATGCGTAAAAAGTAAGTATATTTCAATAGTGGTTCGAAAGTGTCCTTACAAGTTATATTTTACTCCCTTTTATAGGGAATTTCTTAATATAACGTCTACTATTTTCAGTGATTGAGCATTAATGGCCAATAATGGAATTAATGTAACGTCATAACTGTTGCATGAAGATTATGTAACGTTTTGGCTCATTAATTGAAGATCCCTGTATCTGCCCTTTATTCCGTTTTGATTCATTCTGACCGTGTCTCTTCACCTTCTCAATTAGGTTGAGATTCCCGTATCTGATTACTCTGTGGGTATGCTGTTCCGTTCCTCTTTATCTCGTACCTCTTCATAAAGTCTCATCCAGTTGTCATGTTGTCATTGCTCCACATAGATTGTTGGGTCATCATAAGTATTACACATGTGAAGATCATTTTTACCAATACAGTTACGCTCTTACTACATTAAGAATCAACAGTTTGATCAAATGGTTATACCCTCGCATGCAGGGTGGATGGTAAGGAGAATGTTTGAAGCTAGAAGATCAATGGCACTGTTTCATCACAACAATAGAAGCAGTTTAATTAAACATATATACCTCCAACTAATTGGAAACAATGAGAGGGTTTCATGGAAGACACTAAGATTTGGGAATGATGCTCAACCAAAAGCTCAATTCACATAGTGGCTACAGATGCAGGGGAAACTACTGACAGTGGACGGACTCGCTTCTTGGGGTATAAATGTGGATCATGTATGCAAGCTATGTCACAGGTATAATGAAACAAGGAATCATCTATTCATGTAATGCCCTTATTCTATTGAAGTCTGGGAAGGGGTACTAAAGTGGATGGAGGTTCAGAACTTCAAAACAACACAATGGGAACAAATGGAGAAATGATCATTCAAGGAGCTAAAGGCAGAACAAAAAAAGCTCAAGTGTTCAAGATGGCATATACAGAATGGGTACAAGATGTAATGTCCGAGCATCTACTAGAATTAAAGAATTGGTTCATCAACTTAGAATTAGTTAGTTCTAGTAGTTAAGTGATTTTCTTTCTCTGTTGTTTATAATTTGATAGTAGACTGTGATGTAGTCGGCTATGGATCTTATATGTAATCATTTGGTGATTAATAAAAAAAGTTAATTACCAAAAAAAAGTGAGCTTTGAGACGAGGTAAGTCTCTTGCCTAACCTTGTAAGAAGGAATTTACCCCATAGGTGATTACTGTTTATTTCTAATTGGCGGGGCAAAGTACGCACGAGGTGATGAGAGCCGTGCGTAGCTACTAATCATGCTTAAGTTCGGGTAGTTTAGGACCCAAATCATGAAATGCTTGTAATATGTTCACTCTACTTGTTAATTAAAGTGCATTAATTATATTGAAACTTGATAAAGGATTTGTAACAACCGAATTTTACTTACTTGAATTTTGGTGGGTTACTTGACCCTAATTGAAATTGTGCTTCTTTGTGTATTGTCCTTGTAATAGCTTTTAAATCGGATGTTCATATCCTCTATTCTTGTGGAGTCGTCCAAACGCCTCAGTAGTATAATAGATGCTTCTATGGTTCGTGTCGCTCGACCCTCAGCAGTGTAAACATTATTCTTGATCGGGCCGTACTACCTCGGCATAAATTTTGTGTGTTAATGCTTGGAGCCCGAACACACTTGATATTATTTTCATGAATTGAGAGGTTATAATTATTTAATTGCCTAAGCTTTACGTGGAATTTGTATGTGTCAGTGGAAGACTTATGGAATGTACTATTAGTTAAGAATCATTTAATCACTCTTGCTATTGTGTTAATATTATTATTCACATTTTCTATGATTATATAGCATTCCTGTATTTCATTGTTAGCCCATAGTAAGTGTCGATGTCGACCCCTCGTTACTGCTTCTTCGAGTTTAGACTATATACTTACTGGGTACATGTTGTTTATGTACTCACACTACTCTTCTGCACTAATCGTGCAGGATCTGAGGCATGTGCATTTGGCCTTCATTATAAAAAGTCATTTTATGTAGAAACAGTGTAATTATGCATATATATGTGTTATTATTTCAAAATATACAATTTTTGCCTAAGGATGCCAAATATAATTATAATAAGTACATTAAAAATATTTAAAGCCTAATATGGATATAGATGATGAAAATTAAATGATAAATCATCATAAAATTATTTGTGATGAAATTAATAATTATTTATATAATAAAAATGCAGGAATAAATTGATTAAAACCTCTTAAAAATTATAGAAAATTATGGAAAAATTCTTGATGGTGCTCATGCCCTATTTTGAAGGTATATATGTATATTTGAGAAATATGAGGGAAACATTGGGTATCAACAACTGCCCCTCTTTATTCGGGAAGGATGGAAGAGTTGTCGGTAAAGAAATGATGACTGATTTTGACCGAATAGGATGATCTGAAAGATATAGGCCGCTCTCTGGTTTCCGAGTTGCCTACATATCCCTGATTTTACATGAATCAGGCCGTGTGTAGTTCTAGATCCAACGGTGGAGTAAGCCGATGGAGTTGTTGCAAGAACGGACAACATGTTCCAAATATGGTTAATTGGCGGTTTTAAACGATTATAGGTAAATGAGACTGGGTAACGGATGATGAATGGTTATGTTGAATTAATTTGAAGCATGTGGATGGAAATCTGTCATGACCTGAAAACCAACCTGGCTGTGATGGCGCCTATCGTTATACTAGGCTAGCCAATTCATTATGCATAACATAAGAAACATTTCATTTGACCCAATATTAACCAGTATTTCATAAATCTTCCGTTTTAGCATTTCAAAACAAATAATGTTAGGTAAAATATTTAAATACAGCCCCAAAACCCGGAGTCATCACTCATGAGCAACTAAAATGGGAATACAAAATCTGGTATTATTCCCTTACTACAAACAAGTCTGAGAATAAACAAAATGACCAATAGGAAGGAGAAAGACAAGGTTGCGGACGCCATGCAGCTACCTTGCAATCTCCGAAGTGCTCCCAGAGAGTAAACCAGCTCTCACTCAGTGCTGGCACCTGAATTTGCACATAAGGTGCAGGGAGTAACATGAGTACACCAACTCAGTAAGTAACAAGCCCAACCTGTGGACTGAGAGGTAGTGACATACTAAACCTCCATATTTATGACAAAATAAATGTACAAAAATTTAGGCATGCTTTCAGTTAACTAGATAACTTAAGTGATAAGATAAGCACTGTTTCGAACATTTTAACATATATACCTCGACATATTCTACATGCTAATGCATCAACAATATGACATGCACAATGTGCTCCCACTCTCAAATACTCGTCCACTCAGTACTGTATATGGCTCGCATGGCCCAGGGAAGATCCCTCCTAGGATATATACACATCAAACAGAAGTCACTTAGTACTGAGGAAGGCCGATCTAGCCCTAAGGATAAGATCTATCTCCAGATAATGATACACCTCGCAACCACTCGATATTGTATATGGCTCAACGGCCTAGGGAAGATCCATCCCAGAATACGCACACACGTCACTGACCTCAGTCGCTCAGTACCGATGGAAACAGGACAATCCAGCCTCGTGGAGAAGATTCATCTCCGAGCATAAACACTTCGGTCAAGATCAATGTCCAGGGAAGATCCATCCCTCAAATATCAATGCGCTCACTAGGGGTGTGTTACAGACTCCGGAGGGGCTCCTACAACCCAAGCTAACATAAGCCAGATCTAGGCATAATCAATATCACATGCTGCGGCATGCAGCCCGATCCCATAACTGTCACTCAAACTCTCGGCCTCACTCAGTCATCACTCTCCAGTCTCGCTCACATGGGCTCACAATGAATGAACTAGCCCGTATCAATGATATAATGTGCAAAACAACAATTTCCGAGACTGAGACAATATATGATATGCAGTGACAAGACTGCGTATATAATATCAATGAAACACATGAGATGACAGCAATGAACGACCACTCGGGTTCTCAACAACATCGACGTGAAGCCTTAACATAATATCTAGCATGATCTCTAACATGTTCGCATTAAGACGACCGCTCGGGTCTCAGCAGTACCGGCGTGAAGCCTTAACAAACTATTTAGCATGATTTCTAGAATTTTAACATAAGTCACATTGACCGAAGAACAAATATCAACAAGAGAAAACCAATAAACGATGACATGGAATGAACCAGGTCACACGGTGCACGCCCGCATGCTGTCATTTGGCATGTGCGTCACCCAATTCTAATGACGTAACACGTTTCTCGGGGTTTGAACCCTCAGAACCAAGATTGGAAACGTTACTTACCTCAATCAAGCCAAAACTCTACTCCGAAATTCCCTTGCCGCTCGACTCGCCACAAATCGCCCCGAATCTAACCCAAAATCAGTATTATATCATTAATAAATGCTAAAGGAACAAAGCCCACATCAAAATTATCAAATTACATCACGAATCCCGAACTCGGCCAAACCCGACCCCCGGGCCCACGTCTTGGAACTCGACAAAAATCACAAAACTAGAATCCTTACACTCTCACGAGTCCATACATACCAAATACATTAAAATCCGACGATAATTGACCCCTCAAATCCTTATATCAAAGTCTCAAGTTCCCAAGCCCTATCCTCTGAAATTACACCATTAAATCCCATAAATTCCCTGATTAAACAGTAGAAAATTCATCACAATCATAAGAAATGAAGTCCAAGTAACTTACCCAATTGATAGCCTTCGATTTCCTCTTAAAAATCGCTGCTCAAAAGCTCCAAGCCGTCCAAAAATGGTGGAAAATGAGTGAAAACTCGTAAAGGCAACCTTTTATAGGTTCTGCCCAGCACTTTCCGCTTCTGCGGAAATTAACTCGCACCTCCGGACAGCTTCTGCGCCCAAAAATCTGCACCTGCGGAATTCATTTACCTTTTCCTTTTCCGCACCTGTTCCCAAACAGCCGCACCTGCGGGCTCGCAGGTGCTGTAACTCCTCCGCATCTGCGATGCACCTCGACCAGCCCAAATAGCGCACCTGCGGCGACCAACCGCACCTGCGGTCACCACACCTGCGGCCACCCATCGGCATCTGTGGAATCACAGAACAACAGCACACCAGCATTCTTTAAGTGCCAAATCAATCCATCAACCATCCGAATTCATCCCGAGGCCCTCGGGACCTCATCCAATGATACTCATAAGTCATATATGATTATTCAAACTTAGTCGAACCTTCGGAACACTCAAACCAACAAATCACCAAATTTACTCGACAAGCCTAAGGATTTCTAAACTTCCAAAATTCGCCAACGATGCCGAAACTAACCAAACCTCGTTCGAATGACCTGAAATTTTGTACACACATCACAAATGACACTACAAACCTGTTCCAACTTCACATTCCGACCCCGATATCTAATTTTCCACTGCCGACCTGAAATCGCCCGAAATCCTATTTCATCAATTCAAGTCTAATTCGACTACCGACCTCCGAATAACATTGCTAATACACTCCTAAGTCCCAAATCACCTAAAGAAGCTATCTGAAACATAAAAACCATATTTCCAGATCATATACCTATAAGTCAACTTCTAGTTGACTTTTCCAACTATTGAACCAAGTCAAGAGATTAAGTGTCTCATTTCTCTCCACAATCGCTCTGAACCCGAACCCGAGCCAACCAACCCAACACAAAACAAAAGAGATGAACCACGCAAAATGAAGTAGAAATGGGGGAAACGAGGTTAAAACTCTCGGAACGATCGATCGTGTCATTACATTCTCCCCCACTTAAACATATGTTCGTTTTCCAACGTGCCAAGAGTTGTTCCAAAATCCATCAAACTGCAGAATAACCTTACCATGCACATACTCGGGGGTGACCCTACATCACCCTATCCCATATAGGTCCAATAGCACAACACAACTAAAACTTTGCAATCCTACCTAACCCATAAACCTTAGAACAATATTTTCACTTTTGAAATAATTTATAACATCAAAATCCCACTTCTATAAGCTACATAAATCCGGGCAAGTTGTACCAAACCTTTCCTGTAACCCAAGATGAAATCACATGATATACCACATCACTAAAATGCTCATAGCAAAAACTTCTAATCACCGCAGCTGTCCAAGAACCCAAATACCAGTAATAACCCTACTATCAAATAGAGGTCGTTCTACACCTTCATATACTGCCAATGATGAAAGAAACATGCAGAAACCCATAACCATTCGTCGGATCAACAAGTGAAGGAACTCCCTCTCTTCGACAGGAAATATAGCAAAACTTCTAAGCTGATGAGCGTCAATATCCTCCAAAATATGCCTCAACCAGATTCGATAACACCCATTCTAGGTTCGATGACCTCATCTCATTCGTCAAAACCACTCTAGTAACATGACACATCACTACCGCTTAAAGCCATAAACCGTGTGGTCCGTGCACTAATAGACAACATCCAAATGTACCCAAACATGAAAAATGACATCAAACAAGAGAACCGTCCTGCAATATCAACGGGTAATAGCACAACGCAATGCTAAGAACTCGTCACTCACCGCAAAACCAAAACACACGAATCCTACACACAAGGATCCTACTTAACATACTCCATTGCAATACGTGAACCCCATCCGAATACTGGTCAGAATTATATCTCTGACTCTGTCTTGCTCAAAATAAAAAACCACGTGAAACCCAATATCAAGTACTCAAAGTGCATTACCATAACCATGGGAAATCGGAAGCTACCATGCCACACGAATCTGTAATAACACAACCAATACATCCAAATCTTACGATGCCCATCTACTTTACCTTACTCAAACTCCGCTATAGGACCCCTATAGAACCGCACCATGCGTGCCTAAAACCAACGAATCACCGCTCCTCGAAGCAGGGACGGGTAACTCCTAGATCATCCCAGAGCACAGATAGCCCAATAGCCACTAACTGACACCCCTCACAATTGCACTATGGAGCCAATAAATCCGACACGGTGCAAAACACCTATCCCCACTGGGCCTACTAAAAACCCCCAAATCAATCTGGTCATACACAATAGACCAATGACCCTCCGAAGGTCCATAATGACTGAATCACATCACACACTAACCCTTGTATAACCTTGGCTACGCCTCTACAGCCCTCAACTATGAAATCATCTACTCATACGAGTTCCCAGACTCAAAACCCTCAAAGCACACAAATCACCATATCTGATCTCAATTTCGTCGCATGAATGTCTAATACTTCTCCAATACACGATCAAACCACGAGGAAATATCCCTACAATCTGTAGGTGTTACAAGGCTGGATTTGAATACTCGCAGCCGAACAATAAGGAGGGTTCCACCACACCAATGATGTACCCAAAAATCAAGACATAGTGCATCTTCTGAAACTTACACCTTCATCAAGCCATACCAAAAAGTAACATCGTCTATCTGATCATCGGAGATCGTATGTGCTATCTAAGAATTCAGAATACCCTTTTTCAAACCACATCGAAACTGACCATACTGAGACACATCCACCCGGGTCTCCAGATCCCATATAGGCACCACACATGACCGACACACGCGGTCCATAACAACAGTATAGCCCACAGGGGCGAGCACATGAACAGATGCAATTAAAGACTCAGGGGCATATCCAGAGAATGGAAAAATATGATGAACATGTGAACATGAAGAACCAGAATCAAATAAAAACTGAATCAACTCGTGACAGACTGAAACAATACCTGGATCACGGCATCGAAAGCCATCACATCTGGTCTGGCTGAAAGTGCATAAAATCGGGCCTGATCACCACTGGATCGACCTCCCCTCGAGAGAAACCCCTAGCTGCCTGACCCCCACCCCTAGCTACCTGGACGACGGTGCAACAACTAGGATTGAAGTCGCGGGCTAACTCCTCTGCTGACAAGTACCTCCCGTAAGGCGAGGACAAAACCTCTTGATATGGTCAACATCTCTACACTCGAAGCAACCCCTCTCGAAGAATGGCACCAGGGACAGAAGGGAACCCATAGCACCAGAATAACCACTAGAAGAACTAGGCATAGATGAACCCTGAATCGATGGTGCACAAGATGAACTCTGAGCTGGTAGAGCACTGAATGATGGGCGCCCCTGATGCAAACTGTGAGGATCACGACCAGCTGATCCACCACGATAACCTGAGCGACCTGGCTGAGCTTGCCTGAATGGATGGCCTCTAGCATGCTGAAGCTGTCCTCCTGAAGGAACACTACCAAAACTACAGATCCTCGGGGCCTCTTAGCCTCCCTCTCATCTCGCTCCTGGCGACGAACTAACTCAATCTCTCGAGCGATATCAACAACCTCCTCAAAAGTAGCACACAACACCCTCTCTCTGGTCATAAGAATACGAAGTTGATAGGTGAGGCCATCCATGAACCTCCTGATCCTCTCTCTATCTGTAGGGACCAACCAAATATCATGTCGAGAAGCTCCGAAAACCTCATCTCATACTGCAACACCGTCATATCACTCTGACGCAACTGCTCAAACTGTCTGCGCAGCTCCTCTCAGCGAGACTGTGGGACATACTTCTCTAAGAAGAGAGTGGAAAACTGTTGCCAAGAAAGGGGCACTGTACCAACGAGCCTACGCCTCTCATAAGCCTCCCTCCAAGTAAATACAGCCCCTGAGAACTAGAAGGTAGTGAACGAGACCTACTGGTCTCCTATATCCCTGTTGTGCGAAGCATCCTCTAACACTTGTCTAAGAAACCCTGGGCATCCTCGCCCTTAGTACCACTGAAAGTCGGAGGCTGAAGTCTACCAAACCTCTCCAACCTGCGCTACTCTTCATCTGGCATGACGAGAATCACAAAATCCTGGACAGGTGCAACCGGCTGGGCTGGGGCTGCCCCCGATGTCTGAAGTCCCTGAACAACCTGCTCGGATGTATGGGTGGCAGGGGTCTGAGTGCCTCCCCCGGCCTGAGAAGTAGCTGTTGATGTAGAAACAGCGACTTCTTGAGCAAGACTAGTGCACGCGGTTAAAATCTAGGGCAAGGTCTCCTGAAGACCCGGAATAATAATAGGCATAGCTTGTGCCTGAGCTGGTCCCACTGGAACATTTGCGACTAGGATCTGACTTGGAATAACTAGAGGATCCATAGGTACTGCCCCGGTTGCTGCGCATGCTACATCCCTCCCTCTACCACGTCCTCGATCGCTCTCACAGGACCAACTGGTGGCTGACCATCCTGACTGGTAGTACGTGTCCTCACCATCTATGAGAGAATGAAACAATTGAATTTTAGTTACCAAAATCCACAGATTCGCATGACAAGAACTCAAGAATGTGAGATTTTCCTACGGGTTCTGTAGCCTCTCGAAGATAAGTTTAGACGTCTCCGTACCGATCCGCAAGAGTCTACTAAACCTTCTCATGACTGGTGAGTCCTATGTAACCTAGAGCTCTGATACCAACTTGTCACGACCCAAAAACTAACCCAATTGTGATGGCGCCTATCGTGGTACTAGGCCAATTCACTATGCATAACATAAGAAACCTTTCGTTTGACTAAATATTAACCAATATTTCATAAATCTTCCGTTTTAGCATTTCAAAACAAATAAAGTTAGGTAAAACATTTAAATACATCCCCAAAACCCGGAGTCATCAGTCATGAGCAATTAAAAGGGGAATACAAAATCTAGTACTGTTCCCTTACTACAAACAAGTCTCAGAATAAAAAAAAAGGATAATAGGAAGGAGAAAGACAAGGTTGTGGACGTTGTGCAACTACCTTGCATTCTCCGAAGTGCTCCCAGAGAGTAAACCAGCTCTCAATCAGTCTTGGCACCTGAATCTGCACACAAGGTGCATGGAGTAACGTGGGTACACCAACTCAGTAAGTAACAGGCCCAACCTGTGGACTGAGAGGTAGTGACGGACTAAACCTCCATATTTATGACAAAATAAATGTACAGAAATGCATGCTTTCAGTTAACTAGACAGATCAAGTGATACGATAAAAACAATTCCGAACAGTTTAACATATATACCTTGACATATTCTACATTCCAATGCATCAACAATATGAAATTCACAATGTGCTTCCAGTGTCAAATACTCGTCCACTTAGTACTGTATATGGCTCGCATGGCCCAGGGAAAATCCCCCCCAGAATATATACACATCAGACAGAAGTCACTCAGTACTGAGGAAGGCTGATCCAGCCCTAAGGAGAAGATCCATCTCCAGATAATGATACACCTCACAACCACTCAGTACTGTATATGTCTCAACGGCCTAAGGAAGATCCATCCCAGAATACCTAAACATGTCACTGACCTTAGTTGCTAAGTACCGATGGAAACATGCCAATCTAGCCTCGTGGAGAAGATTCGTCTCCAAGCATAAACACTTCGGAAGAGATCCATGTCCAGGGAAGATCCATCCCCCAAATATCACTACGCTCACTAGGAGTGTCTTACGACTCCAGAAGGGCTCCTACAACCCAAGCGCTAACATAAGCCAGATCCAGGCATAATCAATATCACATGCTGCGGCGTGCAGCCCGATCCCATATCTGTCACTCAAACTTTCGGCCTCACTCAGTCATCACTCTCCAGTCTCGCTCACAAGGGCTCACAATGCATGAATTAGCCCATATCAATGATATAATGTGCAAAACAACAATTTCTGAGACAGAGACATGATATGATATGCAATGACAGGACTGAGTATATAATATCAATGAAACACATGAGATGATAACAATGAACAACCACTCGGGTTTCAACAACATCGATGTGAAGCCTTACATAATATCTAGCATGATCTCAAACATGTTCGCATTAAGACGACCGCTCGGGTCTCAACAGTATCGGCGTGAAGCCTTAACAAAGTATTTAGCATGATTTCTATAATTTTAACATAAGTCACATTGATCGAAGCACAAATATCAACAAGAGAGAACCAATAAACGGTGACATGGAATGAACCAGGTCACAAGTCACACGGTGCACGCCCGCACGCCCATCACTTGGCATGTGCGTCACCCAATTCTAATGACGTAACACGTATCTCGGGTTTTCGAACCCTCAGAACCAAGATTAGAAGTGTTACTTACCTCAATCAAGATAAAACTCTACTCCGCAATGCCCTTGCCGCTCGACTCGCCACAAATCGCCTCGAATCTAACCCAAAATAAGTATTATATCATTAATAAATGCTAAAGGAGCAAAGCCCACATCAAAATTATCAAATTACATCACGAATCCCGAAATCGGCCAAACCCAACCCCCGGGACCACGTCTCGAAACTCGACAAAAATCAAAAAACTAGAATACTTACACTCTCACGATTCCATACATACCAAATACATCAAAATTCGACGATAATTGACCCCTCAAATCCTTAAACCAAAGTCTCAACTTCCCAAGCACTAACCCCTCAACCATTAAATCCCACAAATTCCATGATTAAATAGTAGAAAAATCATCACAAACACAAGAAATGAATTCCAAGTAACTTACCCAATTGATAGTCTTCGATTTTCTCTTAAAAATCACTGCTCAAAAGCCCCAAACCGTCCAAAAATGGTGAAAAATGAGTGAAAACTCGCAAAGGCAACCTTTTATAGGTTGTGCCCAGCACTTTCTGCTTCTGCAAAAATTAACTCGCACTTGCGGACAACTTCTGCACCCAAAAATCCGCAACTGCGGAATTTATTTACCTTTTCCTTTTCCGCATCTGCGCCGAAACAACCGCACCTATGGGCTCACATGTGCTGTAAATCCTCCACATCTTCGATGCACCTCAACAAGCCCAAATCCCGCCCCTGCGGCGACCAACCGCACCTGCGGCCACCCATCTGCATCTGCGAAATCATAGAACAGCAGCACACCAGCATTCTTTAAGTGCCAAAATCATTCTGTCAACCATCCGAATTCATCCCGATGCCTTTGGGACCTCAACCAATAATACTCACAAGTCATATATGATTATTCAAACTTAGTCGAACCTTCGGAACACTCAAACCAACATCAAATCATCAAATTACTCGAAATTCAAGCCTAAGGATTTCTAAAATTCCGAAATTCGCCAACGATGCCGAAACTAACCAAACCTCGTCTGAATGACCTGAAATTTTGCAAACACATCCCAAATGAAACTACGAACTTGTTCCAACTTCTGGAATACCTTTCTGACCCAGATATCTAATTTTCCACTGCCAACCAGAAATTACCCGAAATCCTATTTCACCAATTCAAGTCTAATTCTACCACCGACCTCCGAATAACATTCTGAATACACTCCTACGTCCCAAATCACCTAACGAAGCTATCTGAACCATAAAAAATCACATTCCGAGATCATATACCTACAAGTTAACTTACGGTTGACTT
The DNA here is from genome assembly GCA_005239505.1 of Nicotiana paniculata. NCBI lineage: Eukaryota > Viridiplantae > Streptophyta > Magnoliopsida > Solanales > Solanaceae > Nicotiana > Nicotiana paniculata. The sequence goes on from ML306805.1 coordinate 51,109, forward strand.
TTCCAACTATTGAACCAAGTCAAGAGACTAAGTGTCTCATTTCTCTCCACAATCGTTCTGAACTCGAGCCAACCAACCCAACACAACACAAAAGAGATGAACCACACAAAATGAAGCAGAAATGGGGGAAGCGACGCTAAAAGTCTCGGAATGACCGATCGTTCATTACAAAACTGAAGTGGGATTGCTCCTGTTGGGATAACGGTTACTTGCCGGACCTCCTGCAAATTTACAAAATTACACTACAAGCACATATGTTAAAATTATTTCATAAACTTAGACATGATGAAAATTCCCTTTGGACCATGAAGATTGTCTTGGACGGTGAGGATGACGTCCTTAGACCATGATGTCCCATTCCATGAATTGTACGGTCAGGGATTCGTAGGCCATGAAATTATGTTCTCGGGCCATGAAGATGGTGCCTTCGAACCATGATACCTTTGAATAATGATGTGCAAGTTTGAGAGATCCTCAGTCCATGGCATGATGTCTTCCGACTATTAGGATGATGCCTTCAGACTATGACGCCTTCGGACAAATTGGTTATATTTCAGCCCATGAGGTGCAGAGACATGATGCTAAAGGTGATAACAAGACAAAGCTTAGTCTTGCGTGAAGTTGAGGGCAGATCTTAGCCAGAGAGAATAGAGTAATGCAAAGCTTAGGATTGAGCAATATCTGTGTTTATGCAAAGAGAGACAATGCTTAGTCTCGTGCAAGATTCGGGACGGTGCTTAGTACCATGCTAGGAGAAGGAAATGCTTAGCCTTATGCCGATGGGAGGCAAGGCTTATTCTCATGCAAAAATTGAGACAGGGCTTAGTCTCATGCAAGGGGAAGGCAATGCTTAGCCTTATACAGAATGGGAGGCAGGGCTTAGCCTCATGCAAAAATTTAGAAAGAGCTTAGTCTCATGTAAGGGGAAGGCAATTCTTATCCTTATGCAGATGTGGAGGCATGGCTTAGCCTCATGCAAAAATTGAGACAGATCTTACTCTCATGCAAGGGGAAGGAAATGCTTAGCCCTATGCAGAAGTGGAGGCAATGCTTAGCCTTATGCAGATGTGGAGGCAGGGCTTAGCCTCATGCAAAAAGAAGGCAATGCTTAGCCTTATGCAGAATGGGAGGCATGGCTTAGCCTCATGCAAAAATTTAGACAGAGCTTAGTCTCATGCAAGGGGAAGGCAATGCTTAGCCTTATGCAGATGTGGAGGCCGAGCTTAGCCTCATGCAAAAATTGAGATAGAGCTTAGTCTCATGCAGATATAAGAGTAAGAATGAAGTATTCTCAGTTGACAATGTGTTTTGTGTATAGAAATTGTGTTGTTGTGACGATGCTTATGCTGATGACCTATTCCTGAACCCCAAAGAAAATTTGTGAGTTTTGCGGGGAAGGTTGGTTTGTGTCTTTGTCTGCTTGATCTTCTCCACTCTGCCCGAGGGTCCTGTTCAAGTCACCATGGGTAGCATTTGGCTAAAAAGTAAAATTTCTTTTCAAAAACATGCGTGTATAGTTTTAAGAGACACAATAATATGCAATTTAGAAATCAGTTAAATGAGCCAGTAACTGTGACATTATTAGAGACATTGTGACTTCCTTTGCATAGAATTTTGAGGGTCCTCCTCAAAATTCTGCCCCAGTTTCTGATTATGGGAAAAATGGAAATTTTATTGAATTGTGACCGAACCCACATCGCTGCCTACGTATCCCCTCTTAAATGGGAATAATGTTAAGCATAGTTCAATTACATCATATGAAAAAACATAAATAGTTTACATGTAGTATTGTTTGACTGCATCTGAATTGATAGGCTTTGGCCAAATTTCTCCATCCATTTCTACGAGTATGAGTGCTCCTCCTATCAATACTCTTTGAACCATGTAAGGACCCTGCCAGTTAGGTGAGAATTTCCCTTTGGATCCATCTTGATGAAGAAAGATCCGTTTCAGCACCAACTACCCCAGTGTGAACTGTCTTGGTTTGACCCTTTTGTTGAAAGCTTTGGACATTCTATTCTGATAAAGCTGACTGTGACATACTGCATTCATCCTTTTTCCATTAATGAGGGCTAATTTCTCATAACGGCTCCTTATCTATTTTGCGTCACTGAATTCAGCTTATTGTATGATCCTTAAAGAAGGGATTTCTACATCGGCGGGAATGACAACTTTAGTACCATAAACCAACAAATATGGAGTTGCCCTGGTTGACGTACGGACTGTGGTACGGTATCCTAGTAAGGCAAATGGTAATTTCTCGTGCCATTGCTTGTGATTCTTTACCATTTTCCTTAGTTTCTTCTTGATGTTCTTATTGGCAGCCTCCACGGATCCGATCATTTGAGGCATGTACGTTGTGGAATTCTCGTGCTTGATTTTGAAAGTTTCACACACGGCTTCCATCAATCACTATTGAGGTTGGAAACATTGTCAGTGATGATGGACTCTGGAACCCCAAAATGACAAACGATATGATCCCTGACAAAATCTGCGATGACTTTCATGGTTACAACTTTATAGGATGCATATTCAACCCATTTAGTGAAGCAATCGATGGCCACTAAAATGAACATGTGCCCGTTCACAGCAGTGGGTTTGATTGGGCCAATGACATCCATTCCCCAGGCAGCAAAAGGCCAAGGTGCGCTTGTTGCATTGAGTTTGTTTGGTGGCACACGTATCATATCTGCATGTATCTGGCATTTATGGCATTTCTGGACATAACAGATGCAATTTGTTTCCATAGTCATCCAAAAGTATTCGGCCCTGAGTATCTTCTTGTCTAAGATAAAATTGTTCATATGTGGGCCGCAGGTTCCGACATGTATCTCCTTGAGCAATTTGGAAGCCTCTTTGGCGTCAACACACCGTAACAGTCCTAGATCAAGGGTTATTCTGTATAGAATTCCTCCGCTTTGGAAGAAGTGATTGGATAGCCTCCGAAGTGTGCGTTTCTGAGTATGGTTTGCACGTACCGAGTATTCTCTTTTTGCGAAATATTCATTGATGTCATGGAACCAGAGATTTCCTTTCATTTCTTCTTCAACATGAGCACAACATGCCGACTGATTATGGATTCTCACTGGAATAGGATCGATGAAATTCTTGTCTGGATGTTGTATCATCGAAGACAAGGTGGCCAATGCGTCTGCAAATTCATTCTGAATTTTCGGGACATGCCGGAATTCTATCTTGGTGAACCTCTTCTTCATCTCTTGTACATGATGTAGATACGGTAGTATTTTGGTATTCTTGGTATCCCACTCTCCTTGTACCTGATGTACCAGCAGGTCTGAATCACCGATCACCAGTAGTTCCTGAATATTCATGTCAACAGCCAGGTTGAGCCTAATATGCAAACTTCATATTCCGCCATATTGTTGGTGGAGGGGAACCTGAGTTTTGCAGACACCGGATAATGCTGACCGGTTTCTGATACCAAGACGGCTCCATTACTGACTCCTTTGAAATTTGCAGCTTCATCGAAAAATATTCTCCAATCGCCGTACGCTTCAACAATGTCCTCTCCTACGAATGATGACTCTTCGTCAGGAAAATATGTTTTTAAGGGCTCGTATTCTCCTCCTACAGGATTTTTGGCAAGATGGTCTGCCACTTTTTATCCTTTGACCGCCTTCTGAGTTACATAGATGATGTCAAATTCACTCAGTAATATTTTCCACTTGGCCGGCTTCCTGGTAGACATAGGCTTCTGAAAGATGTACTTTAGGGGATCCATCCTCGATATGAGGTATGTAGTATAGGCACATAAGTAATGCCTCAATTTCTGAGCTATCTAGGTTAGAGTGCAGCAAGTGCGTTCTAGTAGAGAGTATCGTGCTTCATAAGGTGTGAACTTCTTACTCAAGTAATATATGGCATGCTCCTTTCTTCCCGTCTCGTCATGCTGCCCCAAAACACAATCGAAAGCCCCAGCTAACACTGCGAGGTAGAGTAGAAGTGGTCTACCCGGTTCTAACAGAACTAAGGCTGGTGGTGTGGACAGGTATTCCTTGATTTGTCAAAAGCCTTCTAAATATCCTCGGTCCAGCTGGTTGCGGCATCTTTCTTCAATATTTTGAAAATTGGTTCACATATCACTGTAGACTGGGCTATAAAGCGACTAATGTAATTGAGGTGTCCCAGGATACTCATCACGTCCTTCTTGTTCTTTGGTGGTGGTAGTTCCTGGATAGCTTTAACCTTTGATGGGTCCAACTCTATTCCTCGGCGGCTGACGATGAATTTTAACAATTTTCTGGCAGGAACCCCGAATGCACACTTTGCGGGATTTAGCTTTAGATTGTACTTCCGCAGCCGGTCAAAGAACTTCCTCAAATTTGCTATGTGATATTTGGCCTTCTTGGATTTGATGATGACATAGTCAACATACCCCTCTATTTTCTTATGTATCATATCATGGAAGATAGTTGTCATGGCCCTCATGTAGGTGGCCCAAGCATTCTTCATACCGAATGGCATCATTCTATGGAAATACACCTCCCATGGTGTAATGAAAGATGTTTTCTCTGTGTCTTCTTTGTCCATCCAATTATGATGATAACCCATGAAGCAATCTACAAGGAATTGGAGTTCATGCTTGGCGCAATTGTCGATCAAAATGTGTATATTTGGTAGTGGGAAATCATCCTTGGGACTGGCTCTGTTTAGCCCGATAGTCGACACACACCCTGACTTTTCCATCTTTCCTTTGGAACCGGTACAATGTTGGCTAACCAGGTTGGGTACTCAACTACCCTGAGGACTTTGGCTTTGATCTGCTTGGTGACTTCCTCCTTGATTTTTAGGCTCATGTCTGGTTTGAACTTTCTAAGCTTCTGCTTCACTGGCGGACACATTGGATTTGTAGGTAACTTTTAAGCTACTATGGATGTGCTCAATCCTGTCATATCATCGTTTGACCATGCAAATATATCCTCATACTCTTTCAGGAAACGAGTGTATTCTTCCTTCTCTGACGGTGACAAGTGGATGCTTATGCGAGTTTCTTTGATGGTTTCAGAATCTCCCAAATTGACTATCTCGGTTTTTTCCAGGTTGGACTTAGGCTTGTTCTCGAAATTCTCAACTTCTCTGAAAATTTCCTCAGGTATCACATCTTCTTCTTCTATTTCTTTCGAGTCACTGTCCTTTTGTTGCTTTGTCTCATTACATGTCACAGTCGTTGGTTCATCGAGATAAGAAATAGTAATGATGTGGAGAGAAATATATGAAAGAAAAATAGTAATAATGAAATATCAAGCCACTGATAAATATTCAAATGTCAAACAAAGAGATTTTCCATAACTCAAACAATGTTTTTTTTAAAAATGAAATACTGAAAATATTGTTTAAAACAAAATGATCAAGAAGAATTGTTTTCAAAAATAAATGATGCTAGCAGCCATGCTACCTCGGGACTCGTCGGTCCTTTGATAGTGTAGCGGTCCAGTTTCCGAGAAATGTTGCCTTCTCCACTGTCTGGATGATAAGGCCTTATTCCTCCTCCTCCTCCTCCTCCTCCTCAACTATCAAACTGCAATCCATATCTTCATCTTCTAAGAACAAATTCCTCAGCGTGACAAAAACTTCTTCTTCTTCGGATCCCCATATTGTATCGTCCTGATGAAAGGATTGGCTCAAATGCGGCACTGGTTGCTCAAGTGGGTAATATGGACCACGCTATGGCGGCAACCAATCATTATATTCTTGCCAGGTATACGGATATCCAAGCCCAAAGGTTGTACCATGATGTTTCAGATGTATTGGTTGGGTGATACCTTGAAGATTCTTACCAAGCCCCTTACCAGGTTCATACCCTCTCCATGCCAATATGCTTTCTGTTTTACTACTCCACCACTTATCCTTCTCGATTGCGTTAACACACTCGATGCAATGGTAAGTTTCTCCACCTAACTTCCTCCTGTTCTCCACTACCGGAACAGTCTGATTATTGTAAATGGGATTGCTTCGATCTCCATGGATGATCACTTCTTGATGGTTCCATTCAAATTTCACAGCCTAGTGCAAAGTGGATGCAACAGCCCCAGCAGCATGTATCCAAGGTCGTCCCAACAGCAAATTGTAGAAGGCGGATATGTCTAGCACCTGGAATTCGACATCAAACCAAGTGGGACCCATCTGTAAGCATAAGTTGGTTTCCCCAATCGTGGCTCTTTGTGACCCATCGGACGCCTTCACATTCATAGATCTTGCTTGTATTTCATGCAGACCCTTGCCCAGCCTTTTCAGAGTTGTCAGTTGACAGATGTTGAGGCTGGACCATCCGTCTATCAAAACTCTGGCGATGAACTTATCCTCATATTGCACTATGATGTGCAGTGCCCTGTTATGGCTCAATCCTTCAGGTGGCAACTCGTCTTCATGGAAGGTGATCTTATGGCTCTCCAACACTTGCCCCACCATGTTGGCCATTTCTCCGCTGGTAATATTGTTAGGTACAATACATTCATCAGGCATTCCTATGTGCCTCATAATTTTTTAGCAGTGACAGGATGTATATCTGGGCGGGGGTTTTATTCAGATGATCAACAACAGAGTACTCTCTTGCCTGTACTTTCCTCCAGAGATAATCCGGACCAGTTTCAATGATGGGTTGTTTGGTGGCAGCTTCCTTACTCGTCCCTCGCAAATGTTCAGGTGTGTATATCCTTCCAATTCTGGTCATTCCTTGTGTAGCACCAGACTCTTCCATGTTTTTTTCCCCTTTTCTCCTAGCTTCGACAACATAATACCAAGGTATGATGTTGGAATTGAAGGGTGGTGTGGATGCCACTGTCACAGTGAAAGGTGTGGTTACTTCTACCTCAAATGGAGTAGGTGTAGTTGCAGGTGGTGTCACTTCTACTTCAAAGGAGCCGGTGCGGCTACCTCAACTTCAACTGGCGACTGTACCTATACCACAATGGGAGTGAGTGTGGCTGCAGGTTTCTTAGGGTTGTCACCTTCCCGAATAATCCCGATTGACCCCTCAAAGGTCCTATTCTTTATCAGTTTCTATTACATTGACTCCTTCACCCCTATGATATGGGAGGGGATTATTGCACACACTGGGTGCGGTTCCTTTGCTTGTATGACCTTGGTATCGATCGGCATCTGGATCTTGTCTTTCAAGGTGCGGCATTCATCAATAGTATATCATTTCATGCCGGAATGGTACGCACATGTCTTGTTTGTGTTGACCCATTGGGAGGAATTTTCCATAGCCATAACGGGAATAGGGGTGACATATCTGTTAGCCTTTAACCTTTCTTATAACTAGTTGATGGGTTCAGCAATAGGGGTGTATTTTCTCGGTGGTTTGCGATCAAAATTGGGTCTGGGTTTTTGATAATTCGGACGATCTGGAGGTGAATGATAATAGGCTAATTGAGTGTTATAAGCATGGTAGGTGGTGGCGGATTGAGGATATCTGGGAGGTGAAGGTTGGTATATGAGTGGAGGTGTCTGGTATGTGAGTGGAGATTTTGGGCCCTGGGCTACCATCACTTGCCCTATTTCTTTCTTCTTTGATATGCCTCCTAATTGTAATGCTTTGTTTGTGGCCTGCAATGCTTCAAAAATTTTTACCATTAAATTCTTAATACCTTATTCGATCCTTTCTCCGAGCTTGATGATGTCGGAGAACTTGTGATTCTCAATGAACATTAACCTCTCGTAATATTGTGGATCCTGAGCTTCGAAAAAGAATTTATTCATCTGCTCTTCTTCTAATGCCGGCCTAACCTTTGCTGCTTCTGACCTCCATCGAGTAGCATACTCACGGAAAGTCTCTGTTGGCTTTTTCTTGACGTTCGGTATGTAGAAGACATCCGGTGCATTTTTTTTATTGAACCTGAATCTATCCATGAAGTCTGATGCCATACTTACCCAATTAGCCCATTTCTTGGGATTCTGACTTATGTACCAAGATAAGGCGTCTCTAGTAAGGCTTCTCATGAACATTTTCGTGCGAATCCTTTCGTCCTTTCCAACCCCTACGAGCTTGTCACATTATGTTCTCAAATGTACCTTTGGGTCACCTGTTCTATCAAACATTTCGAACTTAGGAGGTTTGTATCCCTCCGGCAGTTCCACGTCTGGCTGAATGCACAAGTCCTCATAATTCAGTCCTTCGATCCCTTTGCCTCCTTCAACACCCTGCACTAAGCTTGTGACGTTCTTGAGCTTCTCCACCATGTTATTAATGAGCAGGTCCTTCTCGGCGGATTTCAGTGTATATGAGATTGGTTGAGTGGAGTGGGGTAGGGTTTCCACATATATGGGAGTATTTTGATGAATGTCGGGGATTTTAGTGTAGTGGTGATCATCGGTTGAATTTTGAGGATCGGGGATAGGCTGTAGAGTATTCTGAGGAGTGTGATAAGTGGTTTGAGAGTATTGATTCGGGAGACGCTGGTTTTGAGGGGTGTCGGTATGGGTAGAGGATTAGGATTTTGAGGAGGTGTTGCATACTGGTGGGGTGCGGGAGGATTTTGTGGGTGCTGGTTTGGTGCGTTTTTAGGAGGTAATGGGTTTTGGGTGTTTGGTTGGTTGATGTCTGGGACGTTTAGTGTGAGGGAGAGGTTTGGCAAGTTGCGGACCTGCTCAAGCTCCCCTTGCAATTTGAGTATATTCTGTTCCAGCCGTAAGACCAAATCATTTGGTGCTGGAGTACTCCGACCATAGGAAGTTTCCACATTCTCAGCATGTGTAGCGTTGTCTTTCCTGACGCCACTCATATCATCCATCTTAGTTTTTCCCTTGCTTTTCGGATTACTTGGAGGAGGAGGAGGTGGAGGGCCTCTGGATCTGGTGTGATATGTTGATGACGCCAGTATGCGTAACCAACCTTAGGGAATGGGAATAATCAAAATAAAGAAAAAGAAAACAAAAAGGTAAACAAGTCAGTAGGGATTCTGGAAAAGTATTTGCAGTATTTAAACACATATTGCGGAAATGTAAATTTGCGTCCTAATTTGGGAGCCTCGTTGTGCCCGAGGTAGGCCTAGTGACAAGTAGATTTGGAGAAATTTAGTGCCAATAACTGCCTCATTTCATTAACGTGATAAATAAGACGAATCTAAAACGATAATAACTAAATAAGTCATTAATGGTGTTTGTCTAATTATATTCGAAAAGTGATTCTAAGACAAAAATACCTAATCTACTTGGTCCTAAAGGGACCTTCTCCAGGCTTGGCTCTCTTGACTCCATCGATCAGGTTCCCCAGGTCGCGCATGTCCAGTAGCAGGTGTGCTCTTGCTAGATGTCCTCCTTTGTTACCCTTGGAATTCTAGCAGTCTATGACTCTTTTCCTCATCTTCTCCTCTAACTCCATTAAACCCTGCTCCAGATACTCCAGCCTTTCCGTTGACCTAGTATCCATTTCCCTCAATTCATTAATTGACTCCGTATCAATCTTGTGTTGTTCCAAATGCTCGGCCTCGGACTCGTGAACTCTTTTGCGCAGTCTGTTATACTTCAGTTATGCTTCAACAACTTTATCTATGACCTTGTTCCCTTGAACGACTCCTGGCTCGACTATTCCCTCTATGCCCTGTGTGGTATCGATCTGGCTCGATGGTGTCCCTTTCCACAATGATCTTAAAATTCCACATGTGATAAGCTTCACATGTGTACGGGATGTCATCATCTTTAAAATCTGCTCTGTAGTGACTCATTTTAGAGACTAGTGGTATGACTTGTTTTCTACCAGCTTGTCTCATGACCCTGATAGGAACATAGGGGAGTATTCCCCTTAACCCGATCAATACTAGATGTATAACATCAATATATTTGATGATGAATTCACTGGTAAGGAACCATTCGAACATCCAATGAACCTGGTCCTCATTTAGATTGCCAAAAAACTATACCATTCTGTAGCATTCTCTGGTTGAACAAGCCTGTCTGGGATAAAGGTCATTCTTTATGGGTGATGGAAAGCTATGTTATAATTCCACGGTCTCCGTGGAAACTCTTGGCGGTATTGGCCTCTTTGGAGATGTTTTAGCAACCAAATCTGCAGCAGCAAGTTACAACCCTCGAAATGTTTTAACCCTTTCTGTAAATGATCCAAAGCCCGATATATTTCTGCTATAATCATAGGAACAATAGTGTATGTTTGTCCCTCGATTCCCTCCATCAAATATTTGGTTACCATGGCTAGTCTGGTGTGAATCATGTCCTTTTTCTTTAGAAACACTATCATACCCAAAAAGCAGACGATGAACACGAAAACCCTACGATGAATCCAACCCAAGGAAGTGATGGAGAACTAGTCATAAAATATAGGATAGGATTTGTTGTGTCCGTACCGTTCATAAATGAAGTCAAAAGGTATGTAGGACTTCTTCAAACATACCAAGTCGTCGTTCTTTCTTAAGCCCATCTTTTCAGAAACCCTTGGGGGTGCGATTTTCCGGTACCAATAAACCAGGACTGTCCCAGAACATAGTAGCAGTCTCGATCAACGTGTTATTTAGTTGGACGTCTAATAAGGAAGGTAAGTTCCCAAGGACCCTTTTCACATGATTTTTGTCGCTTGACGGAAGGTTTTCCTACCAATCTATAAATAACGATGGTATGTTTTGGACTATGCCGAACTTGGGGACTTCGTGCCTCATTTTCTGCAAAACAAACAGAGTTAGACCCTTTCCCCCTCCGGATTCGAATACTTATGCATTAATGATTAGCATTTAGGCATTTATTTCTCCAAATAATGCACAGATCGTGGTTGCGTCCTTTGGGATTATGGAAACCCCGGTGGACTTTGACAAGGATTTCTTTAAAGGGTTATTATGCGGATAACATATTAACCTATGCTAGGTTTGACCATGATGCATGTACAATTATTATCAGAGTAAGGTTTCTATAGAGGTCTAGACTGGTACCCTCAAGTGGATAACTTGAGGGAGAAAGGCACGGAATCGTCGACTGCATCGCTGATCGACTAATTTACCAAAAATAAGCCTTTCCAAATTCAAAAGGGGTGATATAGGAAGAGCGCAGACACTCCTCAAGTGTTGCTATGGTATTAATTACGCACGAGTGAAATATGATATTGAGCATGATTTATGCAAAAAGAAAATAACACGTTGTCAAGTATTTGCACGATGAAAAAATGATAAAATGCAATATTTAATAAATTTAAAGGCATTTAAGAAAGAAAACAAATAGACAAGTCAGTTTCCATAATAAAAAGTAATAAACAGGGAATAGAAATCAAAAATGAATAAAGATAGGCAAGTAAATCAATATAGAGTGTGAAGGGGAAGGGGAAGGGGTGTGCAAGTATTAACGGAATAATAAAGACATGTTTAAAGACTAATTCACAAAACAGGTTCGTTATGGTAAGAGCCTAAAAATATCCCCAGCAGAGTCAACATGCTATCGCACCCCCTTTTTCTTGTGAAATCGGGTTTCGACATTTTTGGGACAACTCCTTTTGAGAGGGTAGGGAATTGGAATTGATAGAGTCGCCACCTAACGAATTAAGGTGCGTTAGGGCACCTAAAGCACATAATTCATATTACCAGTTTACATCACCAGAGATCGGGTAGGGGCTCAAAATACCTCGAGGGGAAGGTGTTAGGCACCCCTCGAGGTCCAAAATGGTGGGTCCCAGCCGAACTTACATTAAGAGAATTAGGTTAAGGAAAAGAAAGCAATTTGGACAAATAAAATACTCGATTTATTTTAGAACAGGAATGGGGGGAGGGGGTCCTAAGTTTTTTAGCCTATAGGATCACCCCGTGCAATACTTTGTAGCTCCCTCAAGTCAGGGTGCCACTCATAGTATTTAGTGCACAGACTATCATCTCCTACTACCCGATTACTATATTTAAGTTGTTACATAAGTGTTCTAGTCGATTCTAGTTCGTTTCCTATGCGTGCACTACCCGTCCCTTACCTATGACCCTGGAGGTATTAGAACCTCTATTTGGGATAGTTCTAGACCTAGCCTATATTGCTCAAAAATGTAAAAGTCTAGGCGACAAGCAAAAACAATTACGACTTTCAGATAGCAAGTAAATATGGGCTCATATTGACCTCCACGCATAAACAACAAAGGCACGCAATTGATTGACATGATTAATTTAAAGTCTTATAGGCAGGATATGTATGTGAGAAATAAGCAAGCAGTGATTTATAGAAGCAGATTCATTAGGCAAATGTCAAGACCTATTGTTTGCCTAATGATTTTATTCAGTAATATCTTGGCCTTTTAGGAAATAATGAATAACAGTAAATCACAATCAGAAACCCAGAATTGTTGTTCAATCCTATAGGCATGTTGTCTAAGTGATTGACAGTGATAATCGAATTCTGAATCAGTTAGTAGAATCCTATAGGCATGACTTCTACGAGTGTGATAATTATTAACCTATAAGCAGGATTCCTAAGTTCAAACTGGTTTTAACCCTATAGACACGGTTTCTAGCATTGAACTGATTTTAATCCTATAGGCATGATATCTATTATTGAATTAATTTAACCCTATAGGAATGGTATCTATTGAGCAGTAATACGGGCATAAATTGTACATATTACCCGAAAAACAATTAAATCAAACATTGAGGTTCTATAGGCATGATTGCTAACGTATGTTTGTTGGACAAGTTAATGCAACCTATATGCAGGATTTCTAATGCAATTTTAATCCTATAGGCAGGATTTCTAATGCAATTTAATCTTATAGGCAGAATTTCTAATACAATTTAATCCTATAGGAAGGATTTATAATATGCAAGCATGGTACAACACTCACACAATTTTAACAAAGATGATGTAAAACAAGATTAATATAACAAATGAAACCCTATTGCAAGATTTCTACCTGAATTTCCCAAAGAAAATAAAGACCCTTTCTAATTTTACTATACACCCCAAACTCTGTTCATTACAAACTTATTACAAACCAGAGTAATGAATAGATTAGACAATAGTAATACGATAAACAATAGGGAGCCTTCATTAGGACCAAGTAAACCTGGGAAACCAGGCCTTCAAACCAATCAACTTTGAGTCTCATTTCATAGGGACAACATAGCCAAGAATGGGTGATTCACCCATAGCACATACAGAACCAAGTTTCCAGTGTGTCAAAGTTCCCAAGGGCCTCAGGGACCCAAGGCAATGTTCACACCAGAACCACATATTTTGAAGATGATTCACAAGAGATTGGTAACCAGATCCCAGTGTGTCAGAGTTCCCAGGAGTCTCACATGGACCCAGAAAGATTTAAAACAATTTTAACTTGTAGGCAGAATTGCATTATGAAAACAAGCAAGGTTCACACGGTCCAAATAATTTGAAATCTGGAAAACAATCTAGTTAAGCCAGGTGTTCAATGCTAGCATTTAGGACAGCCTTACACTCACATGAATCCCAGACATGTTAGAAAGCAAGTTATCAAAACATATAAATGACAGACCAAGAAGCCTAGTAAAAATACAAGTTTTAAAGGTTTAAGACTAATTGATTACTTAACCTTCTAACATTATCCTAAAGGTACTCAAATTCAGAATAGGTTCAGAACACATAGGAGGCAGATTAAGCATATTTTCTTAAGAGGATTCATATTATTCAAAATAACCAATTCTCAGACTAACAATATTAGCTACTGGCCTAGAAGACAATCATGTAGACAGGTAGAATCATGCCTAGAGAGGGGTTTTAGAAATGATGGATTGTAAACACAGATCAAGAACACATAAAAAATGATATGACAAAGGATAGTCACTCACCAGTTAAGCGAGCAAAATCAGAATAATACCACAAAGTTGAAAGTCCAAAATATTTGGCCTTAGCTTTCAGCCGGCCGAGACCAGTAGTAAACGAGAGAGAACAGAGAGAGTATAGAACCAGAACCTTATATTTTAGTGAGAGTGTTGAGAGTTAAAGGGGAAAGGGGAGAAGGTTTAAATATTGTTCAATTAGGCGAACAAATAAGGGAAGAAATCAAACACACATAAATAAGTATAGAAATCAATCACAGAATCAATTAAAGTCTCGTTTTAGGGCAAATAATATAGAGTTCAGTAAATTAACAGGGAATAATAGTGTGTAATTAGGCGAGTAACACTTAGAATAAGGAAACCATCTTATAAAATCAATTAACAATTAGTTTCAAGGAAAATAAGGTAAATAAATAAAGGAAAATTGGTAGATTGAACAGAAATAAGGAAAGTATTAGTCACATATGAGAAAGGAAAGAGTATCAGAAAATCAGTAGGAAATCTCAAACCCTAGTTTTAGGTAAACCTTCACAAAATCGGCAGAAAAAATAAGGCGATGAATCACATAATGCATACAATGAATGTAGACAGGAGATTATTCAAAAAGAAACCAGAATCGAACCATGTTTGATTCATTACAGATCTGAAACCCTAATTTTAAGTAAACCACAAAATCGATAGAAAAATAAAGGCAAAGAATCATATATTTTAATAAAATGAACATATACAAGAGGTTATTCAAAAACATAGAATCGGTACAGATTTGGTTTAATTAAAGAAGATCTAAACCCTAATTTGGGTAAGTAAAAGGAATTAACGGAAATAGACAAATTCATGCATAATATGGTGAATATAGACGAAATAACACTTTAAAAATAGGGTTTGAACCAATTTTGGTTCAAATCAAAAAGATTTGAAAACCCTAACCTTAGGGTTAAGTAATAATCCACAAGAGATACGAAAATATTCGTACTTACAAAGAAAAAATGATGAACACAGACAGAAATAACAGCATGTCAATGATTTGAACCGATTTCGGTTTGATTCTTACAAGATATGCTTTCCATTTTAGGCAAGACATCATGTAATACCAAAAACGGGTAGTCTGTAGGAGGTGGGACTAGTATGGTAAAGGAACCACCAATTGATTCCATTTTTGGGGTTGGAATCGGAGGGATTTGGGTGACGGCGGCTTAGGGTTTTGAGAGGAGAAGATAAAGGAAACGGGGAGTGTATAGAGACGGCGGGCTGGGTGAAATGAGGGTCAGGGTTTAGACAATAGGTTAATTAAAAGGGGTAGGGTGATGTGGACCGTTGATTTTGGAGATCAACGGTCCTGATTCAAAGGTTCTGGGTCGGGTTATAATAAACGGGTATGGGGATTGGCTGATAGGGTTGGGTTAATTGATTTGGGTTGGTGTATAGGTAATTGGGTAGTGTCTAGGTCCGAAATTAGTTTTAGGGGGCTATATTTTAAATACCCAATTTAACAAATAAATAATTTATAAAAAATAATTAATAAATAACAAAAGTATCACGTGTGCGTGAAAATGATTTAAAATAATTACTTATCATTAGAAAAAAGTCATTTTCTGTAGAAACAGTGTAATTATGCATATATGGGCTATTATTCCAAAATATACAATTTTAGCCTAAGGATGCAAAATATAATTATAATAAATACATCAAAAATATTTCAAACCTAATATGGATATAGATGATGAAAATTAAATGATAAATCATCATAAAAATCATTTGTGATGCAATTAATAATTATTTATATAATAAAAATACAGGAATAAATTGATTAAAAGCCCTTACGAATAAATTGAATATTCGTCTAATTAATCTTGTGGTGGCTCTAACGTATGTCAAAGTTTGTTGTCATCCCCTGGCAATAGTGGATTAAGAATCTGCTATTTCATATTTGTTTTAGTGGAGAAGTAAATATGTTTATTGATAGGATTTTATATCTGATTTTGCTTTCATACATCTCAATGAGTATCTGTGTAGGACAAGCGCATCTGCAAAGTTGTTATTTAAATGGTGAAAATGTGTTCAAAAGTAATTTTTCTCAACTTCATATTATCATTCGTTCATGGGGTGAGCTGGGGTGGGGGTAGAGACGGATCTAAGATTAATGGTGGTGCGTGCCAAAAATTTTTTTAATGTACACCTTATAATAACTATTAATATATAGTTTGTTCGGAAAGATTGTCCGGTTCATTTTTTAGTTTATTTGGGAAATTTAATAAGCACTTTATTTGCAAAATATAAAAATTACATCAATTTTTCATATCCTACTTATGGAATTTCATTGGGTATATATGTTATTATTGTCGTATGAAAATTACATCTCACACATTAAGAAGCAAATATAATTAACATTTTAAAGAAGGAATCACACTTTTATTATTAATAATACAAGTAAAATCAATATTTTCACTATGGAATTACATTTTTTTGTATGCTAAAAATAAATTTGCACAAGTATAATAAAATCTTTAATAAGGGAACTCTACCGATCAGAATAAGAAAAAAAAAATATCTTGAATAGATAAATTATACCCTTATAAGAAAATGCGGAATTAGATAAACTACAAGATCTCAAAATTTAAAATCATAAATCTAATACTTGCGAAATATTCATCATAATTTATACTAAAGAGATTTAAATTGTATTTACCAATCATAGAATAACATAAATTTTTAGTTATAAAAAAAAAAAATTATAAATTAATTTTGATGTCAATGTAAATCAAGACCCAAGCTTTTTTTTATTTTGAAAGAAGGAAACTAAAATATTTGAGATTAAGAGAAATGCTTATATTATAATTTTTGAATTTTGGAGGCTCTTGTTTGAGTGTTCTTGCTAAATATCATAGATAAAGTAATAAAATAGAGGAAAAAATAAAAATAATAAACGATAAATAGCAAATTGGGAGGTAGCCAAAAAGGAAAATGACTGGGAGAAAAAAAATAAAAAGCACAACGAAAAAGGAAAGTCAGACAAGTTTCAAGATAAATTCCAACTTAAACTTTACACACGAGAAAAACTTTCAAAAAGGTCTATCAGTCATGGCACCTTTGTCTAATTTGCGGATGGGGGTGGTAGGATCATATATTTAACCTAGTTTAAATTTTTTTACACATAAATATACGATAATTTTACTAACCGAGCGGCTGCCATACCACCCCCACCCATAAGGGTGGATCCGCCCCTGGGTGGGGGGAGTTAAACTTTTACCACTCATTATCATACAGTTGATAACAGTGTAAATATTTGGGTCAAGTTGGGCGGGTTAAATTATGATCCATTGTTTAGTTCATCTTGACCCGAGTAAACTTTGGGTTGGGTTGGATATTGACCCAATTATTAGTGCAGCTCATCTTGACCAACCCAAAATCAGCCCATACAACCCATGTGCCACCCTTATACTCACAAGATCCTCGCCCTCAATTCTGCTGTCTGGAAAGCTCGTTTTCAACTCTTTAGATTTTAGTTACTAACATCTTTCAGTGAAATGTTGTCTTTCCCATATAACAGCATATCAGCAAAAGTATCATAAGACGGTGGTAAAGAACATAACACAATCAAGGCATGATCCTCACTCTCAATTTTGATATACACGTTCTTCAGATCCATTATAATTGAATTAAACTCATCAAGGCGAGTTTTAACGAGTGTACCTTCATTCATACGGAGATTGTATAATCTGTTTTTCATGTAGAGGTGGCTTGTTAGCGATTTCGTAGAATACAGATCTTCCACCTTCTTCCATGTCGTTGCTGCAGAAGTTTCTTCAGCAATTTTTCGAAGAACGTGATCTGTAACGCTCATGAAGATCGCACTCAAAGTCCTCTCCTTCAGGTCTGCCTTCTCAGTCTCTTTCATCTCTTCAGGAAAATCCTCATCAATTGCCTTCCATAACCCTTGTAACACCAGGGACAAATTCATCATAATCCTCCATAGACTGAAACTAGAACCCCCGTCAAGATTTTCTACTTCGTCTTTGTTGAAGATGATGAAGACATCTTGACCCTAGATTATATGTAGAAATCGGAACCTTACTCTAATACAATTGTTGGGGAAGATCGTGGGTTAACTTGCACACAATTACACAAAAAACAAATAGAGAAGAAAAATCAATACAAGGATTAACGAGATTCAGCTAAGCCTAATCCTCGGGGGCAGGAGCAGAGGGAGTTTTCCACTATAAATGAGAAGAAAAATATAATACAATCTCTAGAATCCCCAACTACAACCTCTATATGGATCCCAAATAGTGTCAAACCTATAAGAGAAATATTTTTCAATTTGACAAGGACAATAGGTTTTATTTTCCAAATCTATTAAGACAATGAGTTTTCCTAAACCTATAAGGATTATGAGTTTTCTAAAAATACAAAGAAATAATTCTGACACAAAATAACAAGGTGAATCGTGACAATCGTCTCTATCCATTTTGCTCTACTATTTGCACCAATTTAGAAATGTAAATACGAGAAATAAAAGAAAAGGCAAACTGGAAGAAGGGTCGTTTCACAGGGAGGTGAATTTTCAGCCCATTACAAATGTTCTTTTCACAATTATATTGACCATCGTCTCATGAAATTGGTAAAAAGAAACGCATGAAATCGATAAATAAAATACAAGAAATACTTATAAAATTATTTTCTTCTATTTAAATTACATTATTTATAAGAGCATGGTTGATGAATGAGAGCTGTACTACCGCCTACAGGGTCTTGAAGCATCACATGGTCGTTTTACTTATTCAAAAAGTTTTTTCACGTAAAATCTTGATGTTATTGTTGCTCTTTTATTCTTGTTGATTCCTTATCTCGATACTACAATATTACTTTGTATTATCTTAAGTATTATTTTTGTGAGGCGTTTATTCCCAACAATAACTTCATGCATGATTGATGAACGAGAGCTGCACCACAGCCTACAGGGACTAGTCTTCATCAACAGCACATGGGCAAATTGCATTCTACTGCGAGCAGAGACATGTTGTCCCTTAGGTAGTTAGTAGTTGAATCTGCAATTGTATTTCTTTATGTTTTGTTATCTCTTCAATTAGTTCCAGCATTAACTTCACCAACAATTTGCCAACTCAATCTGATCCCCAACTCACACTTCAACCCAACTAGGTCTTCATGTCAAAATAATGGGGAAATTAAAATTTAAAAAATGATACCACAATCACATTTTTATTAGGTACAATTTTTTGTTTATGGTATTCTATCTCTTGCTTGTGTTTGGTAAAATTCCTAAGGGCACGCAGTTGGTTGTGTTTGCTAATTTTCGCATAATAGCTTGGCCACCACAAGATTAACCATATTTTATGTGTTTTGGACCTATGTACTTACTTTCAAAAAGCATTTAAACATTTATTTTAAAATTTTGATGGAAAAAAAAATCTATCTTTAAGTGATTTGATGACCGGCTATTCAGATTAATGTACATTGAACGAAATCATCAAGGAAAGTGGATCCATGGACCTCATTGTAGAAGCAAAGTATATATATTACACAAATTTTATATTTTTTTTGACTTCTAAATATAAATGGCTAAAAATAAAAAAGCCAAAACTCCACTTACCCCTAGGTCCGAATCCTATAATAAGTTAATAACAACGTACCACTAAATTTCTCAGTTCTGATAAAGTCAAAGCGTACCTCATTTGCTCCCCTATAAATTGCTTTTTTTGGACATGAAATCTCATTGGCTTAGAACTTCCTCTGTTATTCCCAAGAAATCTGTTCAAAATGAATGTCTGCTCTCCTCTAGTTCCCACAAGCAGAAGGTAAGCTAATTTCTTTAATACTTTCCTCTTTCAATTATAGTTCCATGTTGCTTTTACTTGTATATGTACACAGTAGATAGGGGCGGAGCTACAAGTCCGAATACGGGTTCGGCTTAGCCTAATAGCTTTTACTCAAATAATATATTTATATTGAAAAATTCATTATATATATATATATATCAAATCTAAAAACCAATTATTTGCAATTGAAGCTGTCGTTTTAAAAATCAGAACCTATAAAGTTAAATTCGGGTTATAGCTCTGACCGTAAGTAATTTTTTCTTTTCCCTTCTACATGAATCATTAATGTGATAATAAATTCTTGAAATGCAGATTAGAAGGCAAAGTAGCCATTATCACTGGAGGATCTAGTGGATTTGGAGAAAGTACAGTTAGACTTTTCCTACAAAATGGAGCAAAAGTTGTTATAGCAGATGTTCAAGACAACATAGGCGAATCCCTTTGCAATAATCTCAACTATCCAAATGATGTTACATACATCCATTGTGATGTAACAAGTGATTCCGACGTTAAAAATCTCATTGACACAACAATTTCCAAGTATGGAAAACTTGACATAATGTTCAACAACGCAGGAATTCCAGGAAATCTTGATTTTAATATAGTCGATTCGGACAACGAAAATTTCAAAAGGGTATTTGATGTTAATGTTTATGGATCATTTCTTGGAGCTAAATATGCTGCTAGGGTTATGATCCCAGCTAAAAAGGGTGTCATTCTTTTTACTTCAAGTGTAGCTTCTGTTAATTCAGGTGAATCACCACATTCTTATACTGTTTCAAAACATGCAGTAGTGGGATTAACAAAGAATTTATGTGCTGAATTAGGTCAATATGGGATTAGAGTTAATTGTGTTTCTCCTTGTGCTGTGGCTACACCACTTTTAGTTAAGGCAATGGGAGCAGATAAGAGTGTGGTTGATGGGATTATTTGCTCGTCTGCGAATTTAAAAGGGGTGGTGCCGACGGCCGAGGATGTGGCGGAGGCGGCGTTGTATTTGGCTAGTGATGAATCTAAGTTTGTTAGTGGACTTAATCTTGTGATTGATGGAGGTTATAGTACTACTAATCAGGCTTACATTAAAACTATCCAAAGTGTACTTTCCTCAGTGTAGTTTTTTTATTAAGTTTTCGTCGTTCTTTCTTTATTTCTCATTAAGTTTTTCTTTTTAAATTGTGGAACCGAAGATTGTTATAATTATTGAATAATGACACATTGGTATTACTATTTAAAGAATTTTTGTTTCAATTTGTCTGGCTGATGCTTCATGTATATATAGTGCAAATCAAGCGTGAACTGACAATTTCTATTTTATGTAACATGTTGTTAATTGCTAGCTCAAAGACAATTTTTCGGTTAAAATATATGGAGAAAGATGTCGAATTTCAAGATCCACGGATCGATTAAAACAATAGTCTCCACCAACTTTGATTCAAAAGAAAGGCGAAAGTTTGACAACAAGCAAACGACATTCTATCCAGTTGAAATAGTTCTAAACCTTTGTTGAACGATGTAGTAGTATTTAATTATTGTATATTTTTTGAATTATAAATTGGACAGTTATATAATCTTTATGTCGAACTAATTAACTCCTTTTTAATATATCAAATTAAAGATTGAAGATTTTTTTTTTTGGTAGTGAATGATAATATTCCATTAAACAGTACAGATAAATACATCATACAATATATTACTTACCTAACAAAATATAATAGGAAGCAGTATTAAGGAGGTTCTATTGAAAAGACAAAAAAAGAACTATATCATGGGGTGAGATAGTACGGTTTCCCATAGTAGTGTCAGCATGTCCACAATAAAAAAGGGCGCTTCATAATATATAGTGGTGTTGATTGCTGAAGATATTTCTAAAAAGTGTTTTGATAGTTTATCCGCAACCTTATTCTGCTCCTTATATACGTTTTTAACTTGTGGATTATTCAGTTACTAAAGATCAAATCACAATCTTTCTACTCACCAAGTTGAACTCGCCTCTTCGCACCTTAATCTTATTAAAGATCGAAGATGGTCAAACTAAAGAGTAAAAAACAATTTTTTTAAATATTAGTCAAATTCATATGTTCAAAGACCGACAAGATCTGACATGCACAGAAGATTGTGAGCCAAGTATGTATAATTACTGAATGGATAGATAATGCCAATATCATAAGATCATGCAGATGTGAAGATTAGGTGTGACATAAATTTGAAAATGACCTGTATTTATTCCAAGACTGATGGCAGAGGCACCGACAAGTAACGTATCTCTGCCATCTTTCTATGCATTAAATAATTGGCAACAATATTATTAAGTACAACATGTGATATTGATGTCTACGTAGTGCCCACCTATTAGTCATCTCAGTTAAGCAAACTTCACAGTGTTCGTTTTACTACTAAAAAAGGGCCCATTTAGGACCAAAATATTTCGACGGAAAAAAGTAGTATAAATTTTTTGAAATCCGTCGGAAATGACCTAAAAATATATTTTATAATTTTATGGCGGATATTCCATATGTATACGTCAAAAAATTTGGCGATTTCCAGCCGATTCGGTCAGTAAAATTTAAATAACCAAAAAAATAATTACGACCGATTCGGTCGCAAAAATTATTACATTGAGGTCTGATTTTGTTGGCCTCATTTACGACTGATTCAATTGGAAAAAAAAACTAAACACTGCGACAGATTCGGTCGCAAATGAATTTACAATCGATTCCGTCTGAAAAATAAAGTATAAAAAAATGAAAAAGTTGCGACCGATTAAAACGAGGCCTGACTTCGTTGACCTCATTTCGACCGAATCAGTCGTAATTTATTTTTATTTTTTTCAAATTTCCGACCTATTCAGTTGAAAATAGTTTTTAAAACTATCTCTTTTCTTCCTTTTCTCTTTTCTTTCTCTCCTCGCTGGAAACCCCCTCCCCCAGGCAGCACGGTGCTCTAGCGACAGTCCTCTTTCTCCAGCAACACATCTCTCTCTCTCTCTCTCTCTCTCTCTCTCTCTCTCTCTCTCTNGTCGCAAATCCCTTATATTCAAGCGCGGCCTTATCTTTCAATTTACGACCAAATTCATCGGAAATTTTTGACCGATTCGATCGCAAATTATTTGCGACCATGTGCTTTCTCACCGACCTTTTTCGGTCGGTAATCCGTCGAAAAAGCTCGATTTCAGACCGATTTGACGGTCAGAAATTTGCCCTTTTCTAGTTAAAAGTTTTACCAAATGGAATTTCCAAAAACTCAATCAGTTTCTTCCACACAGAAGCTGAGCTAAAAGTTAAAACTTGTGGGTTTGGGATTCTACTTTATTCATGTTATTGGGTCAAAAATTAATGATTATACATATTCCATGAAATTTTAAGACAAATACATAGTTTGGACCAAAGTTACTGGTTCAGTCGAACTAGCAACCCTTTTCTCCAAAATGACATATATTGTCATTATTCTGGCCAATAATGCAAACACGGATAGAGGCATTTGGGAACCAAACACATCCATTAGAACTTAATTTCACCTTGTTGGATGGTTGTTACCTATTGTCTCATAATGTATCGTGTTGTATTATATTATATTGTATTGGTTTGGTTTGATGAATACAACGTTTGGATAAACTGTATCGTTTTCTGTCGTTTCACAATATCACGCACCAACAATATGAAGAATAAACTTGCAATAATAAAATAAAAAGTAGAGTACAAGGTAAAATTATTATGTAAAAGATGAGATACATAATAAAATATAATTATTTAATAGTAAGAATGGTAAGATGGGAGAAAAAAAATAAGGTAACGACGCGACTACACCAAATGGGTCTTTAAATAAAGTGACACTTTTCACCGTTACGTAACTATAAATTTAACAATGTGATACAATAAAATTTAAGTAATAATCAAAATAAATATCATATTTAAAATAATAATACAATGGTATACGATAGATAACAACCATTCAAAGAAGCTGTTAAAAGTCATTAGAGGGACATGGAGACTTCACCTACTCTAGTAATAAGATGTCACGACCCGGGATTCCCACCTTCAGGACCGTGATGACGGCGCCTAACATGTCACTCGCTAGACAAGCCAACGTTAGAGTAAATATTTTTCCATTGTAAACATTCCAAGTAATTAAACCCATTTGAACTGAATTAAATCTTAAGTGATGTGCGAAAAGGTAAAACGACCAAAAATATCTAAGTACAATCCCGGATCTGGAGTCACAAGTGCACGAGCTACTAGAAGTTCTACTAATAGAGCCTGAAATAAATACAATTGTTTCTAATGAAAAACAGTAACTAAGGAAACAGGAAGGGGACTTCAAGGTCTGCGTACGCTAATAGACCTGCCTCGAGTCTCCAAATATGCCAATACAAGCTGATGCACCTCAC
Organism: Nicotiana paniculata; assembly: GCA_005239505.1. Lineage (NCBI taxonomy): Eukaryota > Viridiplantae > Streptophyta > Magnoliopsida > Solanales > Solanaceae > Nicotiana > Nicotiana paniculata. The sequence continues at coordinate 75,072 of ML306805.1, forward strand.
GTATAACTGGGATCGACATCAAAATATGCACAAGAAATGCAAAATGTAGTATGAGTACAACCGATCCAATGTACTCCGTAAGTGTCGAGCCTAACCTCGACGAGGTACTGACGAGGCTATGATAGGACACTCATGTAATTAAACATGTACAAACGAAGATATACATGCAACATAACAACAAATAGAGATTAAATATGTACGATTGGGAGGGGACATGAGAAGGGGAAAAGATACGATAATTACAATAGGAATGACAACATAAGACAGTTAAATAAATCCTTAACCAAAGAAAACGGATAAAAATAATGAATAAAAACGGCACGGCATCACCCATTGTGCTTTTACTCTCAACCTCACCATAAAAACAATAATAATGGCACGACATCACCCGTCGTGCTTTTACTCTCAATCTCTCCATGAAATGATAAATATGGCACGACATCATCCTTTGTACTTTAACTCGCTTCCTCACTATGTATTAATCAATAATTGAAACAATAATCGGCACGACAGCACCCTACGTGCTTTAACACTCTCCCTTACCATGTAGTATTGAATATAAAAATTGAGAGATAGATAATACAAGAATAAACCTTATGTCAATAAGGATTCCAAGATACCAAACCTCAATTTCCAAGAATACTCAACCATCACAATTAAATTCATAAATGCGGAAAGAACAATAAAAATAAGGAACAAATGCGACTCTGCCTTCGCAAAATCGAAAATGGCAAGTTTGAAAATGCGGACTTTTACCTCGCAAATGTGAGGATCCCCCAGCCTGCCCATGCTCGCAAATGTGAAGCCTTGTTCGCAAATGCGAGACCTGCACCATAACACCAGTAACAAAAGAGGCATCAGCTATTCTACCAAGTCCGAAATTATTCCATGGCCTATCTGAAACTCACTCGAGCCCTCGGGGATCCAAACCAAGTATACACACAAGTCCAAAAATATCATACAAACTCGTTTGCACTATCAAAACACCAAAATAACACCTAGAACTACGAATCAGACACCAAAATGAATGAAAATTAAGAACATCTATTTTAATAACCGGACGTCTGAATCACGTCACATCAACTCCATTTTGCACTTAATTTTGCAAATAAGTCGTAACTACAGTAATGAACATATACCAAGCTCCGGAACCGAATCTCGGACCCAATAGTAACGAAGTCAAACTTCGGTCAAATTTATAAATCCTTACATTTTTAAACTTCAAATTTTCAACAAATAATGATAACTCGAGCTATGGACCTCCGAATTCGATTCTGGGCATACGCCCAGGTCCCAAATAACGATACAGACCCACAGGGACTGTCAAAACACATATCCAGGTTCGTTTGCTCAAAATATTTATCGAAGTCGGTTCAAATGAATTTTAAGGCATGAATCACATTTTAATCAATTTTTCACATAAAAGCCTTTCGAAAAAAGGCACTGACTGCGCACACAAATCGAGGAAGGCTAAAAGAAGCTATTTGAGGTTTTTAAACACAGAAGTAAGGGTTAAAACTCTAGATGACCTATCGGGTCATCACATTCTCCACCTCTAAAATAAACGTTCGTCCTCGAACGGACATAGAAAAGTACCTAGATTGGTGAAAAGGTTTGGATATCTACTCCGCATGATCTCTCCACTACACTCGAATTGAAGGATAACTCTTTGATCTCAACTATCAGACTTGCCGGGCTAGCATAGCCACCGACTCCTCCTCATAAGTCAAATCCTTGTCCACCTAGACTGAGCTGAAATCTAACACATGGGAAAGTTCACCGTGATACTTCCGGAGCATGGACATACATGGAACACCGGATGGACTGCTGATAAAATAGGTGGAAATGCGAGCATGTAGGCCACCTCACCAACTCTCTCAGGAATCTCAAAGGGTCCAATATACCTAGGGCTCAACTTGCGCTTCTTTCCGAACCTCATCACACCCTTCATGGTTAAACCCTGAATAATACTCTCTCTCTCTCCAACCATGAATGCAACATCTCGGACTCTATGGCCGGCATAACTCTTTTGCCTAGACTGAGCTGTGCGAGGTCGATCCTAAATAATCTTAACCTTATCCAAGGCATCTTGTACCAAATTTGTACCCAACAACCGAGCCTCCTCTGGCTCGAACCATCCAACTGGCGATCGGCACTGCCTCCCGTATAATTCCTCATAGGAAGCCATCTGAATGCTCGACTGGTAGCTGTTGTTGTAGGAAAACTCCGCAAGTGGCAAGAACTGACCCCAAGAACCCAATCCATGACACAAGCACGAAACATGTCTTCCAATATCTGAATAGTGAGCTCGGACTGTCCATCCGTATGAGGATGAAATTTTGTGCTCAACTCAACTTGCATACCCAGCTCACATTGTAGTGCCCTCCAGAAGTGCGAGGTGAACTGTGTACCTCGATCACAAATGATAGACACGGGCATGACATGAAGACGAACGATCTCGTGTAGATCTCAGCCAACCGCTATGAAGAATAGGTAACTGCCACAAGAATGAAATGCACTAACTTGGTCAGCATGTCCACAATGACCCATAGCGCGTAAAACCTTCTCTCAGTCCCTGGGAGTCCAACAACAATTTCCATAGTGATACGCTCCCACTTCCACTCAGGAATCTCTACCTTCTGAAGCAAACCACCAAGGCTATGATGCTCGTACTTTAATTGCTGACAATTTAGACACCAAACTACATATGCAACTATATCATTCTTCATCCTTCTCCATCAATGATACTGCCGCAAGTCCATCTACATTGGAAACACAAATACGACCATGCATCCTCAAAACCCCTTCATCTCCAACAGTAACTTGCTTGGCACCACCGTGCCGCACTGTGTTCCTAAGGACAAGCAAATGAGGGTCATCATATTGTCGCTCTCTATGCGCTCATACAAGGAATATTGAGCGACTGTACAAGCTAGAACACGCCTGGGCTCTAAAACATCTAACCTCACAAAGTAATTGGCCAAATCCTGAATATCCAATGTAAGCGGTCTCTCACTAACTGGAATGTAAACAAGGCTGCCCATACTCACTGTCTTTCTACTCAAGGCATCGGCCACCACATTAGCCTTCCTAAGGTGATGTAAAATGGTGATATCATAATCTTTCAACAACTCTAACCACCTCCTCTGCTTCATGTTGAGATCCTTCTATTTGAACAATATTGTAGACTCCGATGATTTGTGAATGCCTCGCACGACACGCCGTAGAGATATTGCCTCCAAATCTTCAGCGCATGAACAATGGCTGCTAATTCTAAGTCATGAACATGGTAATTTTTCTCATGGACCTTCAACTGCCACGACGCATATGCAATCACCCTTCCATCCTTCATAACAATACACCGGGCCCAATACGATATGCATCACAATACACTGTGTAGGATCCTAAACTTGTGGGAAACACCAAAACTGGCGATGTAGTCAAAGCAGTCTTGATCTTCTGAAAGCTCAACTCGCACTCGTCTAACTATCTGAATGGGGCACCCTTCTGCGTCAATAATCTAGTTAATGAGGCTGTTATAGATGAAAACCCCTCCACGAACTGGCAGTAATAATTCGCCAAACCCAGGAAACTCCAGATCTTTATAGTTGATGTGGGTCTAGGCTAGTTTTGAACTGCCTCAGTCTTCTTAGGATCCACCTTTATGCTCTCTGTTGATACGACGTTCCCCAAAAAGGAGACTGAGTCTAACCAAAACTCACACTTTGAAAACTTGGCATATAACTGGCTACCTCTCAGAGTCTGAAGTACAATCCGAAGATGCTACTCATGCTCCTTTTGACTGCGAGAGTAGATCAAGATATCATCAATAAATACAATCACAAAGGAACCCAAGTAGGGTTTGAACACCCGATTCATCAAATCCATAAATGTTGTTGGGGAATTTGTCAACCCAAATGACATCACTAGAAAATCATAATGCCCATACCGAGTCCGAAAAGTTGTCTTAGGGACATTGGATTCCCAAATTTTCAACTGATACTAGCCATACCTCAAATCAATCTTCGAAAACACCTTGGCACCATGAATTTGATCAAATAAGTCATCAATCATCGGCAATAGATACTTGTTCTTGATGGTGACTTTGTTCAACTGCTGATAATCTATGCACATCCACATCGATCCATCTTTCTTCTTCACGAAAAACACGAGCGCACGCCAGGGCGAGACACTAGGTCTAATGAAGCCCTTATCAAGCAAATCTTACAACTACTCCTTCAATTCTTTCAACTCTGGAGGGGCCATACAGTATGGCGTGATAGAAATGGGCCGAGTCCCGAAGCCAAAACAATACAAAAGTCAGTATCTCTGTCAGGTGGCATCCCCAACAGATCTGCAGGAAACACCTCTTGAAACTCACAAACAACTGTTACTGAATCCATGGAAGGAACCTCCGCACTAGAATCACGAATATAAGCCAAATAATCTAGACACCCCTTCTCGAACATACGCCAGGCCTTCACATAAGAGATAACCCTGATGGTAGAATGGTCAGGAGTCCCCATCCACTCTAATCGAGGCAACCCCGACAAAGCTAAGGTCACCGTCTTGGTGTGACAATCCAATATAGCATGATAAGGTGACAGCCAATCCATACCCAAGATGACATCAAAATCTACCATGTCAAGAAGTAGGAGATCTACGCTAGTCTCGAGACTCCCAATGGTAACCACACACGAGCGATATACACGATATACAAAAATAGAATCTCCCACATGTGTGGACACATATACATGAGCACTCAAAGAATCACAAGTCATAACAAGATATGACGTAAAATAGGATGACACATAGGAATAAGTAGAGCTCGAATCAAATAGAACTGAAGAATCTCTATGGAAAACTAGAAGAATACATGTGATGACAGCCTCATATGACTCAGCCTCAGGCCTAGCTGGAAAAGTACAAAATCAGCGCTGGGCCCAACCACTCTTCACTATGTCTCTGCTATGGGCCCTAGCTGGCTGGCCTCCACCTCTTACGGCCTGACCTCCACCTTTGGCTGCCTGAAACCTTACCTCTAGCTGGCTGAGTGTGCGGTGGAGAAACCGGTGCCAAAACCATGGCACGAGAACCCTGCTGTTGTGTGCTACCCGGTTCTCGAGGGCAAAATCTAGCAATGTGACTCAAATCACCACAGGTATAACAGGCCATCGACTGCTGTGACTGCTGACCCTGGAACTGGCCCTGTCAACCTGAGTAACCACCCTAAAAACTCTGGAGCGAAGGCGCACTAATAAGAGCTGGTGGTGCATGATAAGTAGGGATTTGGACCCCTTATTTGATCTCTTTTACCTGTGTTTTAGCTCAAAAATGCTTAAAGGTATTCCAGAGAACTAATGAAATGTGCTTTCTTGTAGGAATATTGGGAAACGAGCCAAAGAAATCAAAATCAACTCATAAAAGAGTCAAAATTAGACGAGAACCAAAACAAGGAAAAAAGGCCTACAGTGCAGGCCGCACAATACTGTGTGCGGCCGCGAACAATAAAGTTCCACTGTTGGATTTCCTTCAGAGAATGTGGACTGCAAAATTGTTGTGCGGCCATAGAAGAGGAGATTCAGAGAGTTGGATTTAGGCCATCTGAAGATATGCAGACCGTACGATTATTTTGCGCTCGCAGGAGCCAAAGTGCAGTTGCACTCACAAATGTGCGGTCCGCAGAAGAAGGTCCAGCCCCAATCCAATCTCAAGTGTGCGGCCGCACTAAGAAATGTGCAGTCCGCACAAATAGATGAAGTGCAGTCGCATCCCACTTTTATGCGACCGCAGAAAGTCCAATTGGCCAGTCAATCTCAACATGCAGACCACACAGAATTGTGCGGCCACACAACCTCCGCAGGGGGATTTTTGTCAGATATTTTCAGCTTAGCATGAATAGAACTTTTTGTCATTTTTAGGTCAAGTTATGTAAGTTGGGAGCACCTGAGCCGTTTTTACTTTCTGTTTTTGGTAACATTGTAATAGATTAGCTTCTAAAGATTAGATTTTCTCTCCTTAATCAATTATTATGCATTCTATCTTAATTTCTTCTTTTATTTCTTCATTTTCTATGAGTAGCTAAACCCTTAGCTAGAGTTGTGACCCAACCCTAGTATGGGTACTTAATGGGTTATTGATTTAGGGCTTATTTATAATTGGGTATATGATATTTAGCCTTGTTCTTGCTTGAATTCCATAATTAATGGTTGCGAACATTGATTCATGCCTATTTGACTTAGTCTTTACTAGAGAAAGAGAGACTAAGTCTAGGAAAACTTGGCTAAATAGGAATTGGGGTGAACTCAAGAAATTGATAACTCTAATTAAAGGGTCGAACCTGGAGATAGTAAGACCCGACAAGAGTATTTATCACTTTCTTTGTGAAATACCCATTTGGAATTGAGAAAGTCAAATCGGGCAAAGTCACTCAAACTACCGAGAGTTATAGAGTGAGTAATTGAGTGTGATTGCTATCTTGTATCCCGATCAACCAAACATGCCCTAAAGCTCTAAATCCGTTAGGTAACCAACTAGGCGAAAGTCACAACCCTACATCTTTTATCATTTGAAAAACAACCAAAACCAAAAATATTGTCTCCTAGTTTTACAATTGCAATCAATAGCTTAAAGTAGAAGTACAAACAACAATCGAGAATGTGGAAGTGTAATCTAGGGTATATCATACATTCACACTAAATATGTACCTAATCCAAAATCTAACTCCCTGTGGATTCGACCCCGACTTGCGTTGGGTTTTTTTTATTGCTTCGAACACCTCACTACCTATATTTGTGGTGTGACTTTGGGAGAGATCAACTCATTGTAGGCTAGCTAGTCGGGATGAGATATATGAGGGCTGCGACTACCTAAAGCACTCCGAAAGGAAATCTTACCCCCGGTCTCCTTGGCCATCTGTAGCCCGATAGTGTAAGTGAGTCTATTAATAAATCTCCTCGCTCTCTCCCTCTCAGTAGGAAGCAAGATAAGGGCATGACGAGGTAGTTCCACAAAACGAGTCTCATACTGAGTAACAGCCATACTGCCCTACTAGAGACGCTCAAACTGCCTGCGGTAATCCTCTCTCAGTGTGATAGGGAGGAACTTCTCTAGAAATAGTTGAGAGAACTGATCTCAAGTAAGTTTAGGCGACCCAGCTGGTATGGTCAACATAAAATCTGTCCAACCCTTATTGGCGGAACCCTTCATCTGAAACATAGCAAAATCAACCCCAATGGTCTCAACTATACCCATGTTCCACAGCACCTCATGGCAGCGGTCAAGATAATCTTGTGGGTCCTCAGAAGGTGCACCAGTGAAGTGAACTGGAAAGAGCTTTGTAAACTTGTCCAATCTCAATAAACCCTTGGAAGACATGGCGGGCCTATCACCAGCCTGTGCCAAAAAAAAAACAGGTCGAACTACCCCAACTAGCGGGGCTGCTGAAGTCTGATACTAGGGAGACATCTGCTCCGATATGTGAGTAGCGGGAGTCTGTTCTCCTCCCCCTCCTGAGAGACGGCTGGTTCCATCAGAAACGTACTGACTTGGGCCACACTCTCCATAAGGCCCACCAAATGAACTAGAGCGCCCGAAGCATTGGAGTGGTTATGAACCCCTCCGGTACCTGAGTTTGTCCAACAGGTACAGTCTGAGCTAGAACCTCCTCATCAAAATCTATCTAGGGCTCCATTGCTGGTGCTGCTGCTCGAACACTAGGTTGAGCTCTGCGCAGCCTCGACCTCTGGCGTGACCTCGGCCTTGACCTCTGCCTAGTAGGAGCTGCCATTGGGGGCTCCGGCTGCTGTCCAACTAGAGATGTAGTACGTGTTCTCGCAATCTGCGAGAGAACAAGAATAGAAGAATTCAATCATCAATGATAGAATAAAATCTCACGACAGAGAAGAATAGAAGTGAAATTGTTCCTAAACTCTATAACCTCTGGAAGATAAGTACAAAAATCTCTGTACCAATCCTGTAAACTCTACTAAGCCTGCTCGTGATTCGTGAGACCTAGGCAACCTAGTGCTCAAATACCAACTTTTCACGACCCGAAATTTCCACCTCCGGGACTGTGATGGCGCCTAACATTTCACTCGCTAGGTAAGCCAATGTTATAGTAAATCTTTTGTCATTATAAACATTCCAAGTAATTAAACCCATTTGAATTGAAATAAAGCTTAAATGATGTACGAAAAGGTAAAACGACCAAAAATATCTAAGTACAATCCCGGACCTTGAGTCACAAGTGCACGAGCTACTAGAAGTTCTACAAATAGAGTCTAAAATACAATTGTTTCAAATGAAATGAACAGTAACTAAGGAAAGAAGAAGGGGACTTCAAGGTCTGCGAATTCCAGAAGATCTACCTCGAGTCTCCAAATATGCCAATCCGAGCTGATGCACCTCACGTACAGCTGGGACCAGTACTAAAATCTGCACAAGAAGTGTAGAGTGTAGTATGAGTACAACCGACCCAATGTACTCCGTAAGTGTTGAGCCTAACCTCGGCGAGGTAGTGACAAGGCAATGACAGAACACTTACGTAATTAAAATTGTACAAACAAAGATATATATGCAACATAACAACAAATAGAGATTAAATATGTACGATTGGGAAGGGACTTTCAAAGGGAAACAAAATACGACAATTACAAAAGGAATGACAACATTAGACATTCAAATAAATCCTCAATCAAAGAAAACAGATAAACATAATAAATAAAAATGACACGGCATCACCCATTGTGATTTTACTCTCAAACTCACCACAAAAATAATAATAATAATAATGGCACGACATCACCCTTCATGATTTTACTCTCAATATCTCCATGAAATGATAAATACGACACGACATCACCCTTTGTGCTTTAACTCGCTTGATCACTATATATTAATTAATAATTGAAGCAGTAATCGGCACGACATCACCCTTCGCGCTTTAACACTCTCCCTTACCATGTAGTAATGAATATAAAAATTGGGAGATAGATAATACAAGAATAAACCTTACGTCAATAAGGATTCCAAGATACTAAACCTCAATTTCTAAGAATACTCAACCATCACACAATTAAATTCATAAATGCAAAAAGAACAATAAAATAGGAATAAACTAATCTAAGCATGGATATCATAAGTAAAGAAGGCAATAAATTACAAGAAACAAGTCTCACCCGCATGATTTAACCCAACAACAATGCATAGGTACTCGTCACCTCACATATACGTTGTACCCAAACATTTAAACAAGTAGCAAATAGGCAAACAAGTCCTAATCCCTCAAGTCAAGGTTAACCATGATCAATCGACTCAAAGTCCAACCATAACCTCGGCTTTCGAACAAGCCTCCAAGCCAATAAAATCTAGAAAATATTAACCAAAAGATTCAAAATAAGCCCCAAGAACTACCCATGAATGAATGAGGTTCAATTTAGGTTATTATTGAAAAAGTCAACAAAAGTCAACCCGAGCCAGCTTGGTCAAACCCAAAATTCGGACCAAAACTTGATTACTCATTCACAACCGCGAGCCTGTTTATGTAATTTATTTCGAAATCCGACCTCAATTCGGGATCTAAATTCAGATTTTACAAAAATCTCTAATTCTACCCAAATCCCAATTTCCACCGTGAAAATCCTAGGTTTAATGATGAAAACTAATGAAATGTGATGGGTAAATGAAATAAAGTAGATTAAGGTCACTTACCAATGAATTGAGGAAGAAAGTCTCTTGGGAAAATCACCTCTAAGGGTTCTATGGTTGAGAATTTGAAAGAATGAGAAAAATCCTGTCTATCTTAGTTTTAACCCAGTTGCAGACGTCGCAATTGGATATTTTGTTCGCAATTGCGAGAAAGAGGTCGCAAACGCGAACTTCTCTCACAAGCCCAGTCATTGCAAATTGTGATGGTTTTGGTTGAAAATGTGAACCCCCAGCTCTCGCAAATGCGGACCACCTCTTCGCAAATTCGAAGATTGCCAAGGACCATGTTGAGTCGCAAATGCGACTCTTACTTCGCAAAAGCGGAAATGGAAAGTTCACAAATGCTGACTTTTACCTCAGAAATGCGAGGATCCCTCAGTCTTCCCATTCTCGCAAATGCTAAGCTTCGCTCGCAAATGCGAGACCTACACCAGAACACCAGCAACAAAATAGGCATCAGCTATTCTACCAAGTCCGAAATCATCCGAGCTCTCGAGGCTCCAAACAAAGTATGAAAACAAGTCCAAAAACATCATACGAACTCGCTCGCGTGATAAATACACCAAAATAACACCTAGAACTATGAATTGGATACCAAAACGAATGAAATTTTCAATAAAACTTAAGAACTTCCATTGTAACAACCGAACGTCCGAATCACGTCAAATCAACTCCGTTTTGCACTAAATTTTGCAGACAAGTCGTAAATACAATAATGAACCTATACCAAGCTTCAGAACTAAAGTCTGGACCAAGTAGCAATGAAGTAAAACTTCGGTCAAATTATAAATTCTTTAAATTTTTTTAACTTCAAATTTTCAACAAATTGCGATAACTCGAGCTAGGGAGCTCCGAATTAAATTTCGGGCATACGCCCAAGTCCCAAAATCACAATACGAACTCATCAGGACCGTCAAAATAGAGATTCGGGTCTATTTTCTCAAAACATTAACCAAAATCAACTCAAATAAATTTTAAGGCATGAATTCTCATTTTAATCAATTTTTCACATAATAGCCTTCCAGAAAAAGACACGGACTATGCACGCAAATCTAGTAAGGCTATAAGGAGCTATTTGAGGTTTCAAAACACAGAATTAATGGTTAAAACTCTAGATGACCTATCGGGTCATCATACAAGAAATTTCATAAAATCTTTCTTTTAGATTTTCTTTCTCCTATGTTAATTCTTGCATTATCAGTAACTTAATTGTGTATTATCACATATAAATATAACTTTATCATTAATATATAAAACATAAACTTGTGTAGGTGAGTATTTTCTTCCTCCTTTCCGTTCGCGATGGGAGTTCCGCGTTCGCGAAGGGTAGTTGATGGCAGGTGAGGATTTGTTCTTCGCGTTTGCGAAGAGGGAAATGCATTCGTGAAGGTATAGGTAGTTGGCGCATTGCGAACGTGAGAAGGGGAACCCGTTCGTGAAGAGGAGAGGAGGAAGCTAGGACCCCACGAGGTTGGTTTACGCGTTCGCGTAAGGTAGGCCGCGTTCGCGAAGCATGAGATTAGCAAGGCATCGCGTACGCGAGTGGTGCCTCGCGTTCGCGTAGGAGGATTTTGAGAAGCAATTTTATTTGTGCTATGCCAATGCGAGATAAGGGTCACGTTAGCCAAAATGGGATACCTGGGCAGATTTAAACATTTCAAAAACGAGGGTTTGAGTTCATAACACAAAATTGATTTTGGGAGCTCGGTGGGAGGCGACTTTTGGAGAGATTTTCAAGTGGATGATTGGGTTAAGTGATTCTTACCTAATTTTGGTTAATTTCCATAATTATATATTTGATTTATTTATTTAATTAGTGATTGGGGTGGAATAATTGGGCAAAAAATGGAGGAAAGTTCTTAGGTCGAAATTTGAGGTTTTGATCGAGATTTTGGTATCGGATTTGAGTTATTTTGTTATGGTTGGAGTCGTGGTTGAGTGGGTATTCGGATTTTGTGACCTTTACCTGATTTCGAGAAGTGGGCCCCGGGACCGACTTCTGAGCTGACTTTTTTGACTTTTGATTAAGAGCTTAGTATTTTCTTATGAAATTGATTTCTTTAGCTCATATTGATTGTATAGAATTGTTTGTGACTACATTTGAGGAATTCGTAGGCTTTTTTGCGAGGAAAAAGTGTGTTGGATTAGAAATTAATGTGGTTTGAGTTAAGTAACACTTCTAAACTTGGCCCTGAGTGTTCAAAAACCCGAATTATGTGTTATATGATTGGTGTTGGGTGACGCACATGCCAAATGAAGGGTGGTGTATGGGTGTGCACCATAAGAACTGTGACCTGGTTTATTCCATGGAACTGTATAGTGGATTTATCTTGTTGATATCCGTGTTTTCATCATGTGATAAAGTAATTGAGCTGCCCATCATCCTAGAAATCATGTTTAGGCTATTGCTGGTACTGTTGGGACCCATAATGGTCGTATCCTTGCTGTTGACTTATTGATTACATTGAAATTTCGTACTCAGTCATATTTATTCATTGCATATCATATCCCAGTCTCCGTTGCTATTTATCACTATATCATATCATCATTTTTGTGCTAATTTCACGACATTGTGAGCCCAAGAGACAGGGATTGGAGAGATCGATGACCAAGAGAGGACGGGGGCCTTATTGAGAGTAACAGTTATGAGATCGGGCTGCACGCCGCAACATGCTTATTGATTTATGCCTGGATCTGGCTTATTATAGCGCTTGGGCAGAAGGAGCCCCTCTGGAGTCTGTACATATCCCTAGTGAGCGCAATTGATTATATTAAGGGATGGATCTTGTCTGAATCATTTATATTTGGGGATGGATCTTTCCCTGGGCTAGATTAGCCTTATGCAATACTGAGTGAGTGACAATTGATATGTGTGTGTGTGTGTGTGTGTGTGTATGGGGAGGGGGGATGGATCTTCCCAGGGCTGGATTGGCCATACACGGTACTAAGTGATTTAGCATTTTGAGGGTGTGAATACACTAGGATTTCAGTGTGGTGCATCACATACAACATGCGCATTGGCATGTGTCGCGCCCCTTATTCTCGCTAAATCAGGTTTCGACATGTGACAACTCTTTTAAGGAGGTGCTAAAAGAGGACAGTCGCCACCTAACGGTTTTAAGGTGCGTTAGGGAACCTATTTGCATATGACTCGGGTTTACTAGTTTGCATCACCAAAGACCGGGTAAGAGCTTGAAATTACCTCGAAGAGAAGGTGTTAGGCACTTTTCGAGGTCCACAACTGTGGGTCCCCGCTAGAGTTGAATTATACGAATTATTCAAATAAACAAAGACAGATAGAAACAAGAAGTTTGAGAACTTTTATTATCAAAAGACTTTGAATAAATACAAACACTTGATTCAAATACAAGATGGGGGGTCCTAAGTTTTTTAGCCTAGAGGATCACCTCGTGCAACATAAATAATACTTCATAACTCCCTCGAGATGGGGTGTTACTCATATTATTCAGCGAGTAGAGACTATCTTCTCTTTCTACCCGATTACTATCTTTAATTTTTACCTAAAGAGCACTAGTTGATTCTAAATCGTGCCTTATGCGTGTACTACCCGTCCCATGCCTCTGGTCCGGAGGCATTTGGACCTCTATTTTGGGTGATTCTAGAATTGACTTAGGCTTCTCAAAAATGTTAAAACTAGGCGACAAATCAAAACAAATAGGATTGCAATTAAATCCATTTAAAGGCTCACATTAGCCTCCACAATTAGACAAACAAATGCACGCAAGCAGAGTTTACATATTAGTCAGTTTTCATAATTGAAGGGATTGTAGTTGTTAAACTCTATAGGCATAGTTTCTAGATGATCTGATTCAGATACGCAAGCCATTTTTTAGACCTAGGATTTCTAAATTACCAGTTGGTAAGTGCCAGACGCTGCTAACTGTTTATTACAGATTATCAGTTAACAAATCTATAGGCATGATCTGTAAGTGATTTATACAATAAGAAACAGCGGGACTTACTGAAAGTGCTCAGAATTATTATGCTTCCTAATAATCGTGTGGATAGACAATAAAACAACGTTTGAAAAGCGAGTAGTGACATCCTATATGCATGATTTCTAAAGCTTGGCAACTGGAACATATTTTATACAATTAACTCCTATAGGCATGCTTTCTAAAAATTGACAGTTAGAACTGATTTTACACATCTTAGCTCTTATAGGCATGATATTTATTGAGCAGATTAAGGAGCAGTTATTAGCAAATATCTCCTATAGGCACGTTGTCTAGCAACACATGGCAGCAGACACAGGAATAAGGTAGAACACTTATGCATTGACTACATATTAATTATGTGAACGTGTGATTCCCTAATGACATGATTTCTAATAGTGCACAAAGAGATTCACATATAACCAAATAGATCACGTAAATCATATGAACACGCTTTCTACCCTTTTCATGCAAGTATTAGGAGATACCCATTTCCCAATTTCACCATTACCCTAATTATTATTACAGAATTATTACAGGCCCAATAATAAAATTACAAAGTGATACAAATAAATATAGGAGGCCCAAGACAGGCCCAAAGGATACCCAACCCTTCCAGGCCTTCAACTAAGCTCTTTCTCCACATAGATCTCAACATAGCCCAGAAACCATAGGAGAACTCGAACCAAACCCAACAACCATGGTTTGATCATATCCAGGAAAACAATCACTTACACAAGTCAATTGGCACATTCAGTAGGCAGAAAGAGGGGCAGAATTGAGTAGTCAGAAAAATGGCCAAGAACCTCAGGCCTTAGTGTGTCAGAGTTCACAATGGTCTCAAAGTGGACCCGAGCAGTGCTCACACTAGGGAGGTTAATAGAGAAAGCTTTAGTGGCCTTGGCTTTCAGCCATCCAAGAATTATAGGTTTAGAATAAAGTAAATAACCAACGAAAATAGTAGTCAAATAGCAGAATTTGGAGACGTGCATTTGCATTTTAGGAACAGGCATTGCAAAAGAGATCACACAATGAACATGTCAACACAGAGGGTACACAAACTCAAGATACAGGTTAATGTTGCAAGTCTACACTTAGCACATTAGGGCAGGGTACATCTGTAAGAAGAAAGGGGGATTATAGCTTCTGGGATTACAAAGTTAATAAGCAAAGGAGCATTAGGCCAGTAAGACAAACAATTAACTTAACAGGTTCAAGCCTAAGGGTCAGATTATGCTACACCATGGATTAAACAGTGCAATTCATACCAACAAGGCAAACAAAATCAGATGTTATAGCGGACACAAGCTAAGAAACTAGTCTAAAAGGTTCCACCTAGATGCTAGGGAGTACAGAATTTGACAAGGCAAGAACATATTAAGTGATAAAAATGATCATAGGAGAAAATCACAGCTAGAATGAGGGTTTTATAAAAAAAATTAGGGCATATCACCGAGACAAATAAGTTATATAAAAATCCAAGACAAGGCAGAAAATACACGGATGTCACCGAGACAAATAATAATTTTAAGTGATTAAGTGATCACAAATAATTTAAAAGAGTAATTACTAAAATTTTATGTAAATTAGTGCAAGGAAAAAATTTATTTAAAAGCTCTAAAAATATGAAAATTATAAGAAATGCTTGTGCAAATCCTGTGAATGAGCAATAATGCAAAAATGGTATTTTGAAAGTATGTATATTATTTGAGAAATATATGAGGGCAAAATTGGGTATCAACAACATGTAGATGTAGAGAGGTCGTACTCCTCATATTATTCAGAATTGATCTATTTTTACTTGAATTGAATTTAACTGTTGAACTTGAAAGCATGCCTACATTTATGTACTGTTATTTCTATATTAAATTGTAGCTGCTAAGTTCGTCACTACCTTTCGGTCAAAAGGTTAGATTTAGTACTTATTGAGTTGGTTGTACTCACGCTACACCATGCACCTCGTGTGCAGATCCAAGTGCTTTTGGTCACGGCGGTTGCTGAGTTGTGGAGTCCAGATTTTTTGGAGACTATCGAGGTAGCTACTTGGTGTTCGCAGACCTGGACTCTCCCTCCTTATCTTTATCTTATGTTTCAGTTTTTATTACCTAAACGGTGCATTAGACTATGTATTTATGTGGATGCTCATGTACTCGGTGACGCCCCTTTTTTTTGGAGAGATTTTGTATTGAGTTATGATTTCTTACTCTGTTCTTAAAAAGTTATCCTCAATTTTTAATTGCTTCCATAATTTTCAAAGCTTTTGAATGTTTGAAATGTCTACGTATTCAGACTTCCTAGTACCATGATAGGCTCTATCACGGTAGGTTGGTTTTGGGATATGACAAGTTGGTATCTGATCCTAGGTTACATAGGTCTCATGAGCCATGAGCAGGTTTAGTATAGTCTTGCGGAACGGTACAGAGACGTCTATATTTATCTTCGAGAGGTTTCCGAACCCATAAGAAAATTCACATTCTTGTATTCTTGTCGTGCAGATTTATTGATTCCGATCACTAAATTTCCGTTGTTCCATTCTCTCACAGATGGTGATGACGCGTGCTACCGAGCAGGACGACCAGCTAACAGTGCCACCAGCTAGGGCCACGAGAGGTCGAGGTCGTGGTAAGGGCCGGAGTAGGGGCAGAGGTACAGCTCGTACAGCAGCTAGAGCAGCACCTGCAGATCGACTGGTTGCTCCGGCTCAGGAATAGGTTCTAAATGTGGTTGAGCCGGTGGGGTCAACTAAGGAACCAGTTGTGCCCATTGTGATTCCAGGTCTTCAGAAGGCTTTGGACCATATATTGATTGTTTGCACTGTCCTTGCTCAGGTGGTTTCGGCTTAATCCACACCAGCCACTTCTCATGCCGGAGGAGGTACTCATACCATCACCGCACGTACTCCAGAGCAGGTGATGCAAGGACTCCAGACACCAGGGATACCAGCAGCCCAGTCGATTGCAGTTGCTCAGGCCCAGGTGGGTCCCATTATGACTGATGATGAGTATAGGAGACTAGAGAGATTGTGGAGACTCCAACCTTTAGCATTGAATGGGTCCTAGTCTGAGGATGCCTAGGACTATATGTATCACTGTATTTTGCTCATTATTTTGATATGCCCCACGAGTCCTTAGTTTAATCTGTTCATGTATCTATGACGGTGGGTCACACCATTGTTGTGGACCGTGTATAGCGGTCATGTGTAGTGACTATTGGGGTATTGGAGACTAAACTTGATCTCTTATTACTTAGTATGGTTTATTTCGACGTGATCTTGGGTATGGATTGGTTGTCTCCATGTCATGTTATTTTGGATTGTCGCGCTAAGACAGTGACGTTGGCGATGCCGGGGTTGCCAAGGATTGAGTGGAGAGGTTCTCTAGACTATGTTCCCAGCAGAGTAATTTCATATTTAAAGGCCCAGCGGATGGTTGGGAAGGGTTGTTTATCTTATTTGGCCTTTGTGAGGGATGTTGGTGCTGATACTCCTACTATTGATTTTATTCCGGTGGTGCAAGATTTTCCGGATGTGTTTCCTGTAGATTTTTCGGGCATGTCTCCCGACAAGGATATTGACTTGGTGCCGGGCATTCAGCCCATTTCTATTCCTGCGTATCGTATGGCACCATCTTAGTTGAAGTAATTGAAAGAACAACTTCAGGAACTTCTTGATAAGGGGTTTATTAGGCCTAGTGTGTCGCCTTGGGGTGCACCGATTCTGTTTGTGAAGAAGAAAGATGGTACTATTCAAATGTGCATCAACTATAGGCAGTAACAAATTTTCAATCAAGAACAAGTATCCTTTGCCTCGTATTGATGATCTATTTGACCAGCTTCAGGGAGCGAGGGTGTTCTCCAAGATTGATTTAAGGTCTGGGTATCACGAGGTAAAGATTCAGGACTCGGATATTCTAAAGGCGTCATTCAGAATCCACAATGATCATTATGAGTTCCTTGTGATGTCTTTTAGGATGACCAACACCCTAGCAGCATTCTTTCTGCCACGACCCAATTTAACCCTCCGAAAGGTGTCGTGATGGCACCTAGTCTTTATGACTAGGTAAGCCTAATATTACAGAAATTTAAAGAAACAACGATAAAAGATAAAATAGCCTATTGTAATTAACAAGGATAGTGCCACTCGGCATATACAAAATAATCTCTGAAGATCCGGAATGTCGACAAATCACAAGCTTCTATAATTTACGTGTCTCTATACAAAAGTCTAAAGATAAATAAAGGAAATCTCTAGGCGGGGGAATAAGAGGGGACTCCGAGGATCTGCGGATGCGGGTAGAAGTACCTTGAAGTCTCCTGGAATCAGTAACACGCACTAACCCCGAGGCTGATAGCTTGTACCTAGATCTGCACACAAAAACATGTACAGGAAAGGGGCATGAGTACACCACAATGGTACCCAGTAAGTGCCAAGCCTAACCTCGGTCGAGTAGTGAAGAGGTCAGGTCAAGGCCCTACCGGAGTAAATATAATAAATTAAGCAGTAAGAGATATATATATATAATTTACAGTAAAAACAATTAAAGGAATTCACAAAATTTATAGCTATGGGAGCCCTCGACTCAAAATAAGGTAACCACAACAGGGAATCTCTCGGGATACCGTCCCGTAGTTCCGAATAATTATGCAGTACAGGGGGATCTCCCGAAATACGTCCGTAGTCCCAAAATAAATATGCAAGACAGGGGGGATCTCCTGGAATATGTCCGTAGTCCTAAAGTAAATATGCAGTGTTGGGGGATCTCCCAGAATACGTCCATAGTCCCAAAATAAATATACAACACATGAGGATCTCTGGTAATACGTCTGTAGTCCCAAAGTAAATATGCAGTGCTAGGGGATCTCCCAGAATACGTCTGTAGTCCCAAAGTAAATATGCATCTCAAGATAAAATGACAGGTACGACATCGAGTTATACAGTTTAGACTAAACACAATCAAGGGAAATGGGGATCTACCTAAGCATGTCGCACAGAATGTCAATTAGGCAGTTAAAACACGTAGGCATGCTTCGCGGTACATCTTCGCGGCACCCGGATGAATGGAGTACCGCGAGTTGTGGGCCTCCTCAAGAATCAACTCCTGAAGCCTATCTACATTGGGCACACAGATCCGGCCATGCATCCTCATCACGTCATCATCACCAATAGTCACATCTCAGGCATCACCTCACCGAGGATCATCATACTGGCGCTCCCGGATACGGTCATAAAGCGAAGACCGAGCAACCACTCAAAATAACACCCGGCCAGGCTCTGAAATATCTAGTCTCAACTGCTGGAAGATATGCCAAACTCCCCAAACTCTCCGCTCGGCAACTCAAGGCGTCAGCCACTACATTGGCATTCCCTGGATGGTACAATATAGTGATATCATAGTCTTTAAGTAGCTCCAACCACCTCCGCTGACAAAAATTAAGGTCCTTTTGCTTGAACAAGTGTTGCAAACTCTGGTGATCAGTGTAGATCTCACAAGGAACACCGTACAAATAGTGACTCTAGATCTTCAGGGTGTGAACAATAGCTGCTAACTAGAGATCATGAAAAGGATAATTCTTCTCATGTACCTTCAACTGTCTAGACACGTAGGCAATCACCCTACCGTCCTGCATCAATACCGCTCCAAGGCCAATTCTCAAGGCATCACAATAGATAGTGTAAGACCTTGAACCAGTAGGCAATACTAATACTGAGGCTGTAGTTAAAGTTGGATTGAACTTCTGAAAGCTCTCCTCACACTCCTCGGTCCACCTGAATGGAGCACCCTTCTGGGTCAGCCTATTCATAGGTGCTGCAATCGATGAAAATCCCTCTACAAAGCAACGGTAGTACCCCGCCAACCCAAGAAAACTACGGATCTCTGTAGCTGATGACGGTCTAGGCCAACTCTGCACTGCCTCCAGCTTCTTCGGATCTACCTTGATCCCATCACAAGACATTACGTGTCCCAAGAATGCCATTGAATCAAGCCAGAATTCACACTTAAAAAAATTTCATACAATATCTTCTCCCTCAAAGCCTGAAGCACGATCCTCAAGTGCTGCTCATGATCCTCCCGAGATCTGGAATATACCAGGATGTCGTCAATAAACACAATGATGAAGGAATCAAGATAAATCTGGAACACACTGTGCATCAAATGCATAAAGGCTGCTGGGGCATTGGTCAGCCCAAATGACATGACAAGAAACTCATAATGACCATATATGGTCCTGAAAGCAGTCTTCGGGATGTCCGGCTCCCGATTCTTCAACTGATGATAGCCAGAATGCAAGTCAATCTTGGAAAATACCCTGGAACCCTATAACTGATCAAATAAATCATTGATGTAAGGCAAAGGATACATGTTCTTCACGGTAACCTTGTTCAGCTGCCGGTAGTCAATACACATACGCATAGAACCATCCTTCTTCTTCACAAACAAGACAGGAGCACCCCAAATTAATACATTGGTCCTGATGAAACCATTATCAAGAAACTCCTGAAAATGCTCCTTCAACTCAGGAGGAGCCATACCGTAAGGAGGAATAGATATGGGATGAGTTCCTGGAAACAAATCAATGCCAAAATCAATATCTCTATCGGGCGGCATGCACGAAAGAGAATCTAGAGACACATCAGGGAAGTCCCTCACTAATGGAACTGACTCAACTGTAAGGGTATCAATACTGACATCTCTCACATAGGCCAAACACGAATCACACCCCTTCTCAACCATTCGCTAAGCCTTAAGAAATTTAATAACCCTGCGGGGAGTATACTCTAAGGTACCTCTCCACTCTAACCTCGGTAAGCCTAGCATAGCCATCATCACGGTCTTAGCGTTACAATCAAGAATAGCATAATGAGGAGACAACCAGTCCATGCCCAAGATAACATCAAAATCTACCATACTGAGTAATAACAAATCGGCTCTGGTCTCAAAATCACTAAGAGCAATCAAACACGACCGATATACGCAGTACACAAAAAGAGAATCTCCTATAGGAGTAGATACATAAAAAGGGGAAGTCAAAGAATCCCAAGATATCCCAAAATGTGGAGCAAAATAAGAAGACACATATTAATATGTAGAGCCTGGGTCAAATAATATTGATGCATCCCTATGACAAACATGGATAATACCTGTGATGACTGAATTTGAAGCGACGGACTCTGAACGGGTTAGAAGGGCATAGTACCTAGCTTGGCCTCCGCCTCTAGGACGACCTCAACCTCCTCGACCTCCACCTCGAGCTTCCTGAGAAGGTGGAGCGGCAACTGGAGCTGAAAGAATGGCCGGAGGACCCGGTGGAGCACGTGGAGGTTGATAAGTCTGTGGAGGTGAACCCCTCCTGGTTCTGGGGCAATCCCTAACCATGTGACGAGTGTCACCATACTCAAAACAACCACTCGGAGGACTCGGACCTGACCTGCTGGAGTGGCCAGTAATAGCACCTCGAGCAGGAGGCATGCTGGATACTGGCGGTACATAATAAGGCTCTTGAGGTCTAGGAGGAGCTGGAACACTGTTGGCTACCGGTAGAGCTGAAAGAACAGGGCGACTCACAAAACCCCTACCATGACATGTTGCTGGTGCACGAGCCCCTGAATAATAACCAGTATCCCAAGACCTCTTGGCCTCACTCTCCTCTCTGTCCCGCGCAAACATGCCCTCCACTCTCCTGGAAATACTCACTGCCTGCTGATAAGTGATATCCATCTCCAACTCCCTGGTCATACTGGCCCGAATACTGGGGTGGAGTCCCTCAATGAAGCGCCGAACCCTCTCTCTGACTGTAGTAACCAAAGCCGGCACATGTCGAGCTATCTCACTGAAACAGACTGCATACTCCGACATAGTCATAGCACCCTGGCGCAGCTGCTCAAACTCTGCGCACAAAGCATCCCTGAGGCTCTGAGGGACATACTCACGCAATAACATCTCAGAAAACTGAGTCCAAGTGAGTGAGGATGCCTCGTATGGACTACTCAGCTCATAGGTACGCCACCACTAATATGTTGCTCCCCTCAGCTAGAAAGCGGTGAAAGAAACCCCACTCGTCTCCAAAATGCCCATAGTGCAGAGAATATGATGAAACTACTCAAGAAAACCTAGAGCGTCATCTGAAGCTAGTCTGCTGAAAGTAGGTGGGTGATACTTCTTGTACCTCTCAAGTCTGAGCTGCTCTGCCTTAGAAGCAGCTACCCTGGGATCATTCTGAACTGGAGCCACTAGGGGCATAGTAATAAACTCTGGGGCCTGATCAACCTGGAACCTCTGCTCAGGAGTGCGGGCTACAGGAGTATGTGCCCCTCCCCCGGCCTGAGATGTAGCAGAAGCTATCGTAAGTAGTCCAGCCAGAGCTAAAGTGCTGAACATGCTCATGAACTGAGCTAAAGTCTCCTCGAGGGCTGGAGCGGCAATAGGAACCTCCAGTGCGGCCCTCCAGTTGGAGCTGCTGGGGGCTCCTCTGTCTCAGCTCTCGCAGGTGCTCGGGTTGCACCGCGTGGTCGTCCTCTGCCCCGACCCCGACCTATGGCAGCTCTGCTAAGGGGCTCCGGTGCCTGATCATCAGTTCTCCCAGTACGGTTCCTCACCATCTGTGAGAAATAATATAATAGAATTTAAGAATTTTTTATGTCAATAAATCACACGACAAGGAAATCAAAGAAGTATGATTATTCTTAAAAGCTACATTGCCTCCCGAAGATAAGTATGGACGTCTCCGCATCAATCCGCGAGACTAATAAATCGGCTTATGACTCGCGACTCCTATGAACCTAGTGCTCTGATACCAACTTATCACGACCCAATTTAACCCTCTGAAAGGTGTCGTGATGACACCTAGTCTTTACGACTAGGTAAGCCTAATATTACGAAAATTTAAAGAAACACAACGATAAAAGATAAAACAGCGTTTTGTAATTAACAAGGATAGTGCGACTCAGCATATACAAAATAATCTCCCAAGACCCGGAAAGTCGCTAAATCACAAGCTTCTATAATTTACATAATTCTATACAAAAATCTGAAGATAAATAAAGGAAATATCTAGGGGACTCCAAGGATCTGTGGACGCGAGTAGAAGTACCTTGAAGTCTCCTGGAATCAGAAACACGCACTAACCCCGAGGCTGATAGCTCGTACCTAGATCTGCACACGAAAACATGTGCAGGAAAGGGGCATGAGTACACCACAATGGTACCCAGTAAGTGCCAAGCCTAACCTCGATCGAGTAGTGACGAGGTCAGGTCAAGGCCCTACCGGAGTAAATATAATAAATTAAGTAGTAAGAGATATATATAATTTACGGTAAAAACAATTAAAGGAATTCACAAATATGGGAGCCCTCGGCCCAAAATAAGGTAACCACAACAGGGAATCTCCCGGGATACCGTCTCGTAGTTCCAAATTATGCAGTACAGGGGATCTCTCAGAATACATCCGCAGTCCCAAAATAAATATGCAAGACAGGGGGATCTCCCGGAATACGTCCGTAGTCCCAAAGTAAATATGCAGTGCTGGGGGATCTCCCAGAATACATCCGTAGTCAATAAATATGCAAGACAGGGGGATTTCCTGGAATATGATGTAGTCCAAAAGTAAATATGCAGTGCTGAGGGATCTCCCGGAATACGTTCGTAGTTCCCAAAGTAAATATGCTGCTCAAGATAAAATGATAGGTTCGGCATCGAGTTATTTAGTTTAGACTAAACACAATCAAGGGAAATGGGGATCTACCTAAGCATGTCGCACAGAATGTTAAATAGGCAGTTAAAACATGTAGGCATGCTTTCCTAATTTGAACTAAGCAATTAAACATAATAGTGCAGTTTAATAAGTGAAAACAGTTTATGACATAGGAGGAAAATGGGACTTATGCAACAATATCCCGTGTACGTACTTGTCACCTTACATACACGACGCTCACACACCAAATAATACCAAACATCCTAAGAAGAAGTTCCCAACGCAAGGTTAGGCAAGCCACTTACCTTGAACCGTTCAAATCAACCCGATATCAAGCTCTTTCCACAAGTATCTGACTCCTAATAGCCCAAATCTAATCAAACCAATTGCATAATGTAATATAACTAAAAATAACTAATTTAGCTAATTAATTCGAAGCTAAAGCACTAAATTAGGAACAATGCCCAAAAAGTCTCCCCGGGACCACGACACAGAATCCGATAAAAGAAATTACAAAACTAGGAAACACATTCACTCACGAGTCCAACCATACCAAATTTATCAAAATCCGACTTCGAATCGACATTCAAATTCCAAAAATTTATTTTATGAAGTTTCTACAATTTCCCCCAAATTTCCACCTCAAAGTACTAATCAAATGATAAAATCAATGATATATTCATGTATATTAGCTAAATCAGAGTTAGAATCACTTACACCCATGAATTTCTTGAAAAACCTTAAAAAATCACCACAAACTGAGCTCCCTAGGTCCAAAATATGAAATAAAGCCCTAATCTCTGTATTTATAGTACACCCCTCTGATCTTCACTACGCGGTCCGCGAACTTCCGCCGCAGCCGCGCAACCCTCACCGCGATCCGCGATCTTCCTATCGCGGTCGTGAAAATCCCAAATCTCATGTGATCGCGAAAAAACTTATGCGATTCGCGCCAGCCTCCACCGCTGACCACGAAATCCAGCCGTTGACCGCAAAATCCTACAGCGGTCCACGAAATTCTGCTGAGGTCCACGACTGCAAAACATCAGAAGAAATACCTGAGATCCAAAATTGCTCCGATTACTCCAAAACTCACCCCGAAACACGCCCGAGGCCTCCGAAACCCCAACCGAAGGCACCAACAATTTATATATCAACTTACAAACTTGGTCGAATCCTCAGAACTCACAAAACAACCTCCAATTACCAAATTAACATTGGATTCAGGCCTAAGAACTTCTAACTTCCAATCTCCGCAACTAACGCTGAAACCTACCAAACCTTGTTTGAATAACCTCAAATTTTTCACACACATCACAAATGACTCTATGAACCTACTCCAACTTCCGGGTTTGATATCAAAATTTTTACTACCGACCGAAATAGCCAAAAATCCAACTTTCACCAATTCAAGCCTAAATCTACTACGAATCTCCAAAACACATTCCGGGCGCGCTTTTACGCTCAAAATCACTCAGCAGAGCTAACGAAATCGACGGAATTCCATTCCAGAACCTTCTTCACATAGTTCTGACTAAGGTCCAAATTCTAAGACTTAAGATCTTATTTAGGGACTAAGTGTCCCAAAACATGCCCAAACTCACAATCAATCCCCCCGGCAAGTCTCAATGGTATAAAATAAATATGGGGAAAGCAGTTATTAGGGGATTGGGGCTCTAACTATCAAAATGACCGGCCGGGTCATTACACATGCATATGATGAACAGTGTATTTCAGCCTTATCTCAACTCGTTTGTCATAGTATTCATTGATGACATCCTGATGTACTCTCGTAGCTAGGAGGAGCATGCCCAGCATTTGAGGATTGTGTTGCAATGATTGAGGGAGGAGATATTTTATGCGAATTTCTCCAAGTGTGATTTTTGGCTTAGTTCAGTGGCATTCTTGGGACACGTGGTGTCTAGTTATGATGGATCCAAAGAAGATATATGTGGTTCAGAGTTGTCCCAGACCGTTCTTAATTACGAAGATTCAGAGATTTCTTGGGTTGGCCAGTTATTATCGTTTCTTTGTGGAGATGTTCTCGTCTATTGCATCGCCCTTGACCAAATTGACCCAGAAGGGTGCTCCTTTCAGGTGGTTAGATAAGTGTAAGGAAAGCTTTCAGAAGCTCAAGACTGCCTTGACCACAACTCTACTTCTACCTTCAGCTTCTGGTTCTTTTATAGTGTATTCTGATTCTTCTCGGATTGGTATTGAATGCGTATTGATGCAAGGAGGTAGAGAGGTTGCTTATGCTTCACATCAGTTGTAGCCCCATGAGAAGAACTACAATGTTCATGATTTGGAGTTGGCTGCCATCATTCATGCATTGAAGATCTGGAGGCATTATCTCTACGGTATGTCTTGTGAGGAATTTACGGATCATCGGAGTCTCCAGCACTTTTTCAAACAAAAGGATTTATATTTGAGACAGCGGAGATCGTTGGAGCTTCTAAAGGATTATGATATCACCATTCTGTATCATCTCGGGAAGGCCAATGTGGTGGCTGATGCCTTGAGTAGAAAGGCACTGAGCGTGGGTAGCCTTGCATTCATTCCTATTGGTGAGAGACCGCTTGCAGTTGATGTTCAGGTCTTAGCCAACTAGTTCATAAGATTAGATGTTTCGGAGCCCAGCCTGGTTGTAGCTTGTGTGGTTTCTCGATCTTCCTTATATGATCGCATCAGAGAGCACCATTATGATGATCCTCATTTGCTTGCCTTAAAGGACACGGTCCAGCACGGTGATGTCAGAGATGTTATTATTAAAGATAATGGGTTGTTGAGGATGCAAGGTCGTATTTGTGTGCTTAATATAGATGGGCTACGTGAGTTGATTCTTGAGGAGGCCCACAGTTCGCGGTATTCCATTCATCCGGGTGTCGCGAAGATGTGCCAGGACTTGAGGCAACACTATTGGTGGAGAAGAATGAAGAAGGATATAGTGGGGTTTGTAGCTCAGTTCCTTAACTATCAGCACGTAAAGTATGAGCATCAGAGACCGGGTGGATTGCTTTAGAGGCTAGAGATTCTAGAGTGAAAATGGGAGCAGATCACCATGGATTTTGTAGTTGGGCTCCCACGGACTTCAAGGAAGTTCGATGCTATTTGGGTGATTCGGATGACCTCGTCCGCGCACTTCATTTCAATTAAGACTACTTATTCTTCAGAGCAGTAGGCTGAGATTAACATCTGTGAGATTGTTCGCCTTCACGGTGTGCCAGTGTCAATCATTTCAGATCGGGGCACGCAATTTATATTGCAGTTTTGGAGAGCCGTACAACAAGATTTGGTCACCCAGGTTGAGTTGAGTACAATATTTTACCCTCACACAAACGGACAGTCTGAGCATACTACTCAGATATTGGAGGACATGCTACACGATTGTATCATTGATTTCGGGGGTTCATAGGATTAGTTTCTGCCGCTCGCAGAGTTTGCCCACCCTCGCGCCTCTTTTTTCTCGCGCAAGCGGTTTTTGACATGTGACAAGCAATAGGTAATCATAATAGTCAGAATTATTAAAGTTGTACACATATAATAGGCATGCATCGAAGCTTAAAGTTCAAACAGGTTCAGATGCTAGAAAAACACAGAGGCACAGAATTGATTCCAAAGGAAAACAAGAATACCCACAGAGGCGAGCAATAGCATATTGATTCACAAAGGCCTAAATGACATGAGCATACAAAGCATAAACATAATCAAAAATGAAATTGTGAGAGTCTTAGTACTTACCAGCTTGTATAACTAAAGAGCAAATAAGGTAGAAAACTAAATGCCAGCAGCAGCTTGCTTATTAGTAGCAAAGAGAGAACAGCAGAAACCCTAAAATTCTCAGTGTGTCAGAGTTCCCAAGGGTCTCAGATGAACCCCGGGCAGTGCCCACACTGAGAGAAGTTAAGCAATCGAATTCTGGTGGCCTTGGCATTCAGCCGGCGAAGAACAATAGATTCAGAATATTATCGAGTGAGTGAGAGCATGAGAGAATAGTTCTTCTGGTCCGTCAAAGGGGATTAGCGAAGGGGTTTATATAGTGGAAATCGAACATACAAACACAAAAAATAATGAATCAATCACAAAATAAGGAAAGAATATCACATGCAATCAGTAATAGAACCGGTAAAGGGGAAATCAAAATTTCAACCCTCGTTGAGTGCAATGACCATGAATCTGGTCAGAAATGCGAGAATCTTCATTGTAGAGTATATATAGAAGAAATATCGCCAGATCTTCATAAAATTGGAGTTAATCAGGCATGCTCTTGAAAGTATTTCTTGCCAAAAATAGAGCAAGAACTAAGTAACACTACAGATGCATATACAATATCAAAGTATCACAAAATAGGTAAGTAAATCATGGATTGATTCTATTTTTAGTTTAGAAATGAGAGAAATCAGGAGACGGCCGCTAGGGTTTATCAGAAGAGAAAAGGGGTTGAGAGGTTTTGAGGGAGGCTAATAGGGGAAAATAAGATTAGGGTTTGGGTCATGGGGATATAAACAAAGGTGGGGAATTATTATGGGTCATTGATCATTTGAGATCAACGGCCAGGATCAAAAAGGGAAGTGGGTAAGTCAGGAGATGGGTATAGGATAGTGGGTTGTTGGTGTTGGGTTAAAGGGTATTGGGCCAAGGTTTTTGGTCTGAAAATTGGCCATATATAAGGCTAATAATAAATACACAAAAATTATTAAAAAATAATTTATAAAAATAATTAATATATAATAAAATATTATTTGTGCAATAAAATGAATGAAAATATAACTTAAAATTTATAAAAATATAAAATGCTATTTTAGGATGAATAATGAAATGTAATTATGCATGGAATATAGGCTATTATTGCAAAATTATGTAAATGGCTCAAAAATGCTATGAAATGAAGTAAATTATTATAAAACTTATATGTAGGCGTAAGTAATAAATTTAGATGATTAAGTCATCACAAAATAATTTGAAAGGAAAGTTAATAAATATTCAAGTAATATACATGCAAGAAAATCAATTCTAAAGCTTTAAAAATTATGAAAAACTATATAAAATACTTGTATAACTCTTGTACATTATGTAATGATGCAAAATGATATTTTTAAAGTATATATACTATTTGAAAAAATATGAGGGCAAAAATTAGGTATCAATAGCTACCCCTCTTTACCCGGAACGATGAAAGAATTGTCGAGTAAAGAAAAATGATGATCGATTTTGTCTGAAGTGAGTGAGTAATGATGTGTTTTGAAAAACGTGGGGGCCGAACCCTGGTTCTTGAGCTTCCTACATATACCTGGTGTTACGGGAATCAAGCCGCGTGCAGTTCTTGATCCAACAGCGAACGAAGCTGATGTAGTTGTTATAAGAGTGGTCATATGTTTCAAAAGGATCTTTTTCGTAGGGTAGTGTCATTGGTAATGGATAATTTTAGGTGGATCCATGAATGTGAATTGAACGTTACAGGTGTACAAAGCAGATATTCGAACGGTTATAGAACAAAAGGTAATCGATTGTTGATCATCTATTACCTTTGAGATAGTCAAAGGATGTCAACATTATGAACGGAAACCAGAGCAAGAATTGCTCATGTTCGTTGCTCAAAATAATTTGAAAATAAATCATGCTAATTTTCCAGGATACTTAGGAACTCGACGAGCTCGGGATGGTATAGTGGTCCAGTTCTTGAGAATAGCTCCTTCTTCCATTGTATTAATAGTAAGATCTTCCTCCTCCTCCTCCTCCTCCTTCTCCTCCTCCTCCTCCTCCTCCTCAACATTTTCATTGCAGTCCATGTCTTCTTCATTTAGAAACAGCTTTCTCATGCCAGCCAAAATCTCATCTTCCTCAAATCCCCACACAATGTCAGCCTGGTGAAATATCTGGTGTAGAGGTGGTATGGGCTGTTCCAACAAATAATAAGGGGCGTGCCATGGCGGTGTGCAATCTTGATGTTCTTGCATGGTATATTCATACCCGAGTCCAAAGGTCGTGCCTTAGTACTGTGGTTGTACGGGTTTGGTGATCCCCTGAAACTTTTTGCCAATATCCTTTCCTGGTTCATATCTTGTCCATAGCAATATGCTTTCAGTCTTCTTGCTCCACCATCGATCCTTTTAAATTGCGTTCACCCACTAAATGCGGTGATATGTTTCTCCGCCCGACTTCCTCCTGTTTTTTATTACTAGGACGGTCTGATTGGTGTAGATAGGGTTGCTTCCATCGCCATAAATGATCACCTCCTGATGATTTCATTCGAAATTCATAGACTGGTGCATAGTAGAAGCCACTGCCCCAGTTGCATGTATCCATGGTCTTCCCAACAATAGGTTGTAAGTAGCAGATATGTCTAGAACTTAGAACTCAACATCAAACCAAGTCGGACCCATTTGTAGATCAAGGTTGATTTCCTCAATAGTGGCGTTCTGAGATCCATCGAACTCCTTCACATTCATGCTTTGCATTTGTATGTTGTACAGGACCTTACCTAATCTCTTTAGAGTGGTCAGTGGACATATGTTCAGACTCGAACCTCCATCTATCAGGACCCTGGCAATGAACTTGTCCTCGAATTACACAGTGATGTGCAACGCCTTGTTGTGACTCAGTCCTTCTGGTGGTAACTCATCTTCATGGAAAGTGATTTTGTGGCTTTCCAATACCTGTCTCACCATGTTATCCATCTCTCCACTAGTGATGTCAGCGAGTACATAAGCTTCACTTAGCACCTTCATCAAATCATTCTTGTGCACGTCTGAGTTCTGCAACAATGATAAGATGGATATCTGAGCATGAGTCTTGTTCAAGTTGTCAACAACAGAGTATTTCCTTGCTTGTATCTTCCTCCAAATATTGTCAGTGCCAGTCTCAACAACAGGCAGCGTAGGTGCAGCTTCCTTGCTTGTTCCTCCCAAATTCTCGGGTGTTTAAACTCTGCCAGTTCTAGTCATACCTTGCGCGGCACCTATTTCTTCCATTTTGGATTTTCCTTTTCTTCTTGCTTCCACAACATAATCCCATGGGATGGAATCGGACTTGTAAGATGGTGTGAGAGTTACCATTACAGTGAAGGGTGTAGCTACCTCAACTTCAAATGGAGCCTAGGTTTGTACCATAACTAGTGTAAGGGTGACAAGATGTTTTAGGAGCGTCTCCCTCTCGAATGAGTCCAATGTACCCTTCCTGGTCCCGCTCCTTGTCAGTTTCTATCACATTCAGTCCCTCACCTTTGTGATCTCGGAGAGGGTTGTTGTGGACGTTCGCTGCAGTTTCCTTTGCTTATATAACCTTAGTGTCGAGCAGCGTCTGAATCTTGTCATTCAGCGTGCCGCATTCCTTAATTGTATGACCCATCATGCCTGAAATAAGCACATGTTTTTTTGGACTTGATCTATTGGGAGGGATTTTCTACAACAACGAAAGGAATAGGGGTGACATAACCAGCAGCCTTCAGTCTCTCGTACAATTGATCTATGGATTCGACAATTGGTGTGTATTGTCTGGGATGTCTGGGATCTAAATTTGGACATGGCTTTGGGTAATTTTGGAGGGCGGGTGGAGGTTAATGGTAATATGCAGGTTGAGTGTTGTAGGTATGATAGGTGGCGACAGGGTATTGGTATTTTGGGGGTGAGGGTTGATATGTGGGTGGAGGTGTTTGGTACGTGAGGGGAGACTTAGGTCCCTAGGCTACCATCATGGCACCCACTTATTTTTTCTTTGTTATACCTCCTGATTGCAAAGCTTTATTCGTGTCCTACAGCGCCTCAAAATTAGTTGTCATCCCATTCTTGATTCCTTCTTCTATTCTTCCCCCTAACTTGATGATGTATGAGAACTTGTGATTTTTGATGACCATCAATCGTTCATAATATTGCGGATCTTGTGTTCTAACAAAGAACTTGTTCATTTGTTCTTCTTCAAGTGTTGGACTTACCTTTGCTGCCTCTGATCTCCAAGGAGTAGAATAGTCGTGGAAGGTCTCTGTCGGCTTCATCTTGAGGTTTTGAATGTAGAAAATGTCTGGCGCATTTTTCGTGTTGAACCTGAATTTGTCCATGAAATCTGATGCTATACTTAACCAATTAACCCACTTATTTGGGTGTTGAACCTGAATCTGTCCATGAAATCTGATTCCATACTTAACCAATTAATCCACTTATTTGGGTTTTGACTGATATACTAAGATAAAGCACCTCCTGTAAGGCTTTGCATTGAACAGTTTCATGCTGATTTTTTTATTCTTACCCACTCCTACAAGCTTATCACAGTATGTTCTCAGATGCACTTTCGGATCACCAGCACCATCGAATATTTCGAACTTGGGAGGTTTGTAACCCTCTAGCAGTTCCACATCTGGCTGAATGCACAGGTCTTCATAGTTTAGACCTTCAACACTCTGGACTCTCCTTGTGAGCTTCTTGAGTTCCTCTGCCATGTTTCTAATGAGCACGTCCTTCTCAGTTGGTTGGTGTATGTATAGGGTTTTTTGTGGGGTATAGGACAAGGTTTCCACATATATCGGATTGCTTTGATGAGTTCCTGGAACTTGGGTATATGGGTGGTCCTTGGTCGAGTTTTGGGGATCGAGAGTAGGTTGTGGTGCATTTTTGGGAGTGTGATAAGTAGTTGTTTACTGGTATTGAGTTGGATGATGGTGGTGGTGTTTAGGGGTTGGCACTGGTGGTGGGTTAAGCTTCTGGGGAGGTGCGGGATTATGATACTGTATTGTGTATGAGGATTCAGAACTATGGATGGTGGATTCTGATTTTGTGCGTTTTGTGGTCGTGTTTGGTTCTGGATAGTCGGGTTTTGCTGGTTGATGTCGGGAACATTGAGAGTAAGGGAAAGGTTTTCCAGATTTCAAACCTTCTCAAGATCGCCCTGTAGTTCAAGGATTTTCTACTCCAAACGTAAGACCAACTCATTCTGCCTCGGAGTACTTCTACCATCTGAAGTTTCAACATTTTTTGCCACAACAACATTGTCTTTCCTGATACCACTTAAATCATCCATTTTCCCTTTGCCTTTGATTTTCTTTTCGGGTCACTAGGTGGAGGAGGAGGTGGAGGACCTCTGGATATAGTGTGGTATGTTGATGGTGCCAGTATGCACGAACCGACCTTTGGGAATGAGAAGCATTAAAAAAAGAAAGAAAAAGCAAAAGATAACCAAGTCAATAAGGTGAAATAAAAGAGTGTTTGCAATATTTAAACATGTTTCACAAAGTCATGCAATAATTCACGTCCTAATTTAGGGACCTCGTTGTGCCCTAGGTCGGCCTAAGAGACAAATAGACTTGGAGAAAATTGGTGCCAACATTTGCTTCATTTCATTAATGCGAAAATGAGCCAAAACAATCTTTTACTAAATCTACAATAATATAATAAAGTTACTAATGGCATTTAACCTTATTACATCGAAATCTAATCAAAGCTAGAAAGCAGTAAAGAACATCATCTATTAATCTACTTGGTCCCTGAAGGACCTTCTCCATGCTTGGCTTTTTTGACCCCACCAATAATGTTTCCTAGATCGTGCATATCTAGTAATAAGTAAGCTTTTTCCAGCTTTCCTGCTCCATTGTCGTCCATGCCTTGACAATCCAAAAGTCTCTTTCTCATCTTCCCTTCTAGCTTCATCAATCCTTGTTCCAGGTATTCTAATATTTATGTTGACTTAGTGGTAACCTCCTTCCATTCCCTTATCGCCTCCATGTTCACTTTGTGTTGCTCCATATGTCTAGCTTCGGACTCGAACACCCTTTTGCGTAGCCTCTTATACTTCACTTGTGCCTCAGCTACTTCATCTATGATCAGATCTTTCATATTCACTCCTGGCTTAATGTCCCCCAGCTATGCCCCAGCCATGATTGATAGTAGTACATATGACCGACGTGATACATGTCTGGTTCAATAGTTTCTCCTTCCACAATGATCTTTTGGTTCCACATGTGTTGCGCTTTGAACTTGAATAGGATGACATCTCCCTTGAATTCTGCCTTGTACTAGACCATATTGAAAACCCGAGGTATGATTTAATTTCTTCCAGCTTGTCTCATTACCCTTATAGGAGCGTAAGGGTAGATGTCTCGCAAACCGATCAGTACCAAGTGGGTAGTTCCCTTTGATTTGTTGATGAACTCACTACTAGAAAACCATTCAAACATGCATTTGCTTGTCTGTCAGATAATGAAAAAACACACCCAACTTATAGCATTTCTAGGCTTTGCAAACCTGTCTAGAGCAAACGTATTTTCTTTAGGTGATGGTTGGCTATGTAGTCATTTAGTGGCCTTCGCAGAAGTTGTTGATGATACTCACCCCTTTGAAAGTGTTCTAGGGTCATACATGTAGCAATAGATTGCAACCCTCAAAATGTCCAAACCCATGCTTGCACCGATCTAGAGCACGGTACATCTCAGCTAAGATCACTGGGATGATAGTATAAGTTTGTCCTTCGATACCATCGATTAAGGTCCTCGCGACCATGGCTAAGCTAGTATGAATTCTACCCCTTTCATTGAGAAGATCAACAAACCCAGGAAGCAGACAATGAAAACATAAACCCGGCGATGCACCCATCCCAAAGAAGTAATGGTTTGTTCATCATGATGAAGACAATATGACTTGCTAAGCCCATAACGCTCGTAAAGAAAATCAGAAGGGATGTATGATTTCTTCAGACAGAGTAGATCATCATTCTTCTGAAAACCCAACATTTTCAGAAAACCGCGGGGAGTGCGATGCTCTGGTACTTGCAGTACCGCACTATCCCATGGTAACTTGGCGAACCCCTATTTATTCTAGGAGAGGAGTCATTTATATATTTCCAAACCAAAAAACAGTGCGTTTCTCATCCCAGAATATGGTAGCTTCCTTGATCAATTCCTTTTTTGGTGGAACATTCAGCAAAGATGGCAGGTTACCAATGTTACATCCTATATTTCGTACGTTAAAATTTCTTCGTAAGTTAATCAACGTAGACTCGAAAATGAGATTATTTTTGAGGTTATAAGAATTTATGATATTTATAAAAAGCGATAAGTAAGTGCCGTGAAGGTTAGAGGATAAACGAATCAAATAAAATGAGTTTCGTTGAAGGTTGTCAATTTGGGATTAAATACAGTCTGAAGCCCCCGATATTTATGGACTAGTGCCATACAAGGTACCACATGACCACGATAGTAAGGTGCATAAAATATGTTAAAAGTGAGTAGTATTTTAAGTAATTTGAGACAATTCTTAATTATGTGGATAATTGATTAATTATGGATTTTTAAGTGGGAGATTAACATGTAATTCAATTTGTGGATAAAGCTTAAGGGGGACACCATCCCCAGAGTGGCAGCAAGATATGCCCAATTAAGTGAGTCTTTACTCACAAAACAAGGTGGCACATTTAGAGGAACTCTTGGCTAAGTCATCACCTAAGTGGAGCCCACACCCACTAAGGTAAAAGGCTTCTCAAATTCACAAAGAGATATATCATATGGAATGGCAATGTAATTGCTTCAACAAAAGTCATACAAGATTATGTAATAGCAGCGTGAGATGTAATTCTAAGAGAACATGGTACAATATTTCTCAAGAATATCATACAGATTTTCCCCTACTTCGATCCGTCGTTACATGTTTTGTCGCAATTAACGTGTGTTAGAGTGATTGTCAAAAGAATCGGTTCAGGTATGTTAAGTCTATCCCTTCTTTCCTTTTGGCATGACCCATACAATACAAACAAAATGAGTAAACAAATAACTTTCATAAATGCCTCTATTCATAGAAGCACTAGGGGGGCCTATGTTCTTGATTTCCTATATGTCTTATTATATCTTCTGTTCATAGGTCTCAGAAAATACATAGTTGATAGTTTATCCGAAAGGCATATTGATATTATGACATTCTGAGAAATCTTATTAACGTATTTCTTATGCATTTCATTCATTTATACATGTACATTGACCCATGACCAGATGGCATTATATACGCATATATTATATGCATATGGGTTATGGGAAAAGGTTATGGTGTTATATACGCACCACCACCTAATCAGTTGGTATACGTTGATGATTTTGCTCACAGAGGCCGAGATGATATGATGGGATGCCCTCAGAGGCTTGATGATGTTATGTACACCTATACCTATGCATAATACGACATTTATACACATGTGCATGACATTATAAATGTTTCAAGATTCACAAAGTTGTTTAGACTTTCAGGTA
Source organism: Nicotiana paniculata (assembly GCA_005239505.1). Classification (NCBI taxonomy): domain Eukaryota; kingdom Viridiplantae; phylum Streptophyta; class Magnoliopsida; order Solanales; family Solanaceae; genus Nicotiana; species Nicotiana paniculata. The sequence goes on from ML306805.1 coordinate 110,642, forward strand.
GAATTCTTTACTACACGTTTCTTTTATGTATTTTATGTAATGATTTTCATATCTTACATACTCAGTACATTACTAACGCCCCTATTTCCCGGGGCCTACATCTTATGCCCGCAGGTAGACAGGCTAACAGTCCCCCTTTTTAGGATCCTTAATCAGCGAGAGTTGGTGTGCTCTATTTGATCCGAAGCTGCTTTGAATTTTGGTATGATGTGTTTGTATACATATATGGCTATGAGGGGGCCCAGTTCCGTCCTTGTACAGTTGTACATTCTATTAGACGTCTATAGACAGTTATGTATAGTTAGATATAGGTCTGTGTAGGCTTCCAGTATTGGATATGTAGTTGCCTATAGTAGTCTTTCCAGCTCGCCCTACCGTATTCCGCATGTATATGCATATATGTATTTTGGACATGTTTTCCTCACGTATGTTATTCACGTAATTCAGCATTTTATTAACAAATATTATTCATGACCTACCCTTAATTCATGTTTATATATTAGACGCATGCTTAGGGGTGTTTGACAGATAGGACTCAGGCACTCGTCATGGTCCATTGGTTTGGGTCGTGACAAAAGTGGTATCAAAGCAGTTCTATCAAGGGTTGTCTACAGATGTGCCTAGTAGAGTCTTATTTATGGGTATGTTGTGCACCACACTTATAGACAGGAGGCTACAGGACATATAGTATGTTATCCTCCCTTCTTATCTTAGATCGTGCGATATAAGAATTCATTTTTCCTAATGGTGTGTTATGCTTTCAGCGATGCCGAAGAAGGCTACATCTACCCAAAAGGGAAACTCCATGGCTGATGAGACTACTAGTCGAGCACCACGAGTTACCAGGGCTCGGGGAGAGTCTCATAGTAAGATTCCATCTCATAATTTACATACCCCGCCCTCTCCAGAGGAGATCTAAGGGGCACCAGCTCCAACACCTGCCCCTATACATCCAGCTCCTCAGCTAGGTGCACCGGGTCACGAGATGAGAAAGGCTATTCAGCTATTAACTCGATTAGTAGCCGCATAGGCTCAGTGTCAGGAAGTAGGTATTGGTCATGTAGATACGGCCATCAGTGCAAGGGTTCATGATTTCATTAATTTAGACCTTATGGTATTCACTGGAGCAGATCCAAACGAGGACCCTCGGATATTTATCAATAAGATGAAGAGGACTTTGAGGGTAATGAAGGCCAATGCGACTGAATGAATTGAGCTAGCTTCCTATAGACTTCAAGATGCTGCAGTTAATTGGTACGAGTCTTGGGAGTTGTCCATAGGTGAGGATGCCCCTCCAGCGGTATGGCAAGAGTTTACAGAGGTTTTTCTTCGTCATTCTCTTCCACTAGAGCTTAGACAAGCCAGAGTTGATAGGTTCTTGACCGTTCAGCACAGTAACATGAGTGTTTGGGAGTACAGTATTCAGTTTGATTCTTTGGCCAAGTATGCTCCCACTATTATATATAAGATGGAGGATTGGGTTCACCAGTTCGTGATGGGGTTGGAGCCTCACCTGCTAAATGATTGTATGTCGGTCTCACTTCCGCCTGACATGGATATTTGTCGTATTCAAGCATACGCTCGGGGTGTAAAGGGGCGTAAACACAAGTAGAGGGCCGATCGTGAGCATGATAGGGACCATAGTAAGAGAGCGAGATATTCGGGTCCTTTTGGTGAGTTTTAAGGTGGTCTGAGACAACAATACCCAAGGTATCCATCCCATCCATCAGCTAGCAGACCCTCTCAGTTTGCCGGTAGGATATTTGATCGTCCCACATATTCAGGGCCTAGTCAGAATTCCAAGGCCTCAAATTCTTAGTATAGGGGTGAGTCAAGTCAGATGAGGCTGCCCTTGCCACGATGTGCTCAATGGTAAGTAGCATGTTGGGCAGTGTCGTATGGGATTGGGTGTTTGTTATACTTGTGGTTATCCAGGCCACGTTATGAGGTATTTTCCGACGAGAGGTGATGCAAGCATAGTTTAGCCAAAGAGATCTGTAGCTGGTTCATAATCACCAATACGCCCCATGGGCAAGGTTCACAAGCACCAATTGGTTGTGGTAGAGCCAGAGGTGGAGCATCTAGCTCGAGCGATCCTCAGAATCGCATATATGCATTAGCAGGATGACAGGATCAGGAGTCGTCACCTAATGTTGTTACAGGTATATTATCAGTGTCCTCATAGGATGTATATCCACTTATTGACCCAAGTTCCACCTTATCATATGTCACTTTGTTGGTTGCTAGTAAGTTTGGAATAAAACCTGAGTTGGTTAAACCTTTTGAGGTGTTCACACCACTTTGGGATCCAGTGATAGCTACGCGGCTATCTAGAGGTTGTATGGTAGTAGTTCATAGTCGATTTACAGTAGCACACCTAATCGAGTTAGATATGGTATAATTTTATGTTATAATGGTGTGTATTGGTTGGCTTCTTATTATGTCAACGTTGATTGTAGATCAAAGATGGTCCGATTCCAATTTCTAGGGGAGCCAATTTTTGAATGGAAAGGTAATACGCCATCACCGAGAGGCAGATTTATTTCCTATCTCAAGGCAAGGAAGATGATTAGAAAGAGCTATATTTATCACTTAGTTCGGGTTCAGGATATGAAAGTAGAGTCATCAACCATTCAATCTGTCCTTGTGGTTAATGAGTTTCCCGATGTTTTTTTCCTATGAGCTTATGGGTCTTCCGCCAGAGCGAGAAATAGATTTTTCTATTGATATATTACTAGATACTCCGCCAATATCTATTCCTCCCTATAGAATGGCATCCGCAGAACTGAGAGATTTGAAGGAACAACTAAGGGACTTGCTTGAAAAAGGCTTTATCAAACCTAGTACATCACCGTGGGGAGCACCCTGTGTTATTTGTGAGGAAGAAAGATGGTTCCTTGCGGATGTGTATTGATTATAGACAGTTGAACAAGGTGACGATCAAAAATAAGTATCCGCTCCCGAGGATTGATGATTTATTTGGTCAGTTGCAAGGTGTCAAGTGTTTCTCGAAGATAGACTTGAGGTCAGGGTACCATCAGGTAAGGTTAAGGAGAAATATATTTCGAAGATGGCATTCAGGACCAGATATGGGCATTTTGAGTTTCGCGTTATGTCATTCGGGTTGACCAATGCCCCAACGGTATTCATGGATTTGATGAGCCGTGTGTTCAGACCCTTTCTAGATCTGTTTTTTATTGCATTTATTGATGATACATTGGTATATTCTCGTTCCGAGACTAAGCGTGGAGATTCATTTGCATACTATGCTCAAAGTTTTACAAAAAGGGAAGTTGTATGCAAAATTCTCTAAAGGTGAATTCTGGTTGAATTCTGTAGCTTTCCTTGGGCATATTATTTCAGGTGAAAGTATCTGGATTGATACACAAAGATTGAGTCAGTAAAGGCTTGGCCTAGACCGACGATACCGCCGGAGATTCGTAGCTTCCTCGGCTTGGCAGGTTATTGTAGGAGATTTGTAGAGGGATTTTCTTCTCTTTCAGCACCATTGACAAAGTTGACTCATAAGGGAGCTAAGTTTCAGTGGACTGATGATTGCGAACAAAGTTTCTAGACATTGAAGGACAAATTAACTTTAACACTGATTCTAACGCTCCTAGAGGGGACCGATGGTTATGTTATCCATTGTGACGCTTCGGGCGTTTGATTGGTTTGTGTACTGATAAAACATGGTAAGGTTGTAGCTTATTCTTCTAGACAACTAAGAAAGCACGAGAATAATTACCCAACCCCCGATTTAGAGTTAGACACGGTGATTCATGCACTAAAGATGTGGAGGCACTAATTGTATGGCGCTCAACTTGATATCTATATGGATCATAAGAGCCTTCAGTATATCTTCAAGCAAAAGGAATTGAATTTACGCCAAAGGAGATGGTTGGAGCTACTGAAAGACTATGACATTGATATTTTATACCATCCAAGGAAGGCGAATGTAGTAGTTGATGCCCGCAGCCGTACATCTATGGGTAGCATGTCATATTTACAACCAGAGAAGAGTGGGATAGCTCATGACATTCATCATATAGCTAGTCTTGGAGTTCGATCACTGGACTCGGGTGATACTAGAATTACTATTCAGGACACGGCAACATCCTCTCTAGTAACTGAAGTGAAGGAACGCCAGTACGAGGATCTTGTGTTAGCTCATTATAGGGATACAACCCCTCAGAAGGAGAAGACACCATTTGAGATTACAGAAGATGGGGTCCTCAGATATTGAGGACGATTATGTGTCCCTAATGTTGTAGGGATGCGTCAGCAGGTTATGGATGAAACTCACTATTCTCGTTATTCTATCCATCCGGGAGCAAAAAAGATGTATCATGATATCAGGGAAATAGATTGGTGGGACGGAATGAAAAAGGATATAGTGGAGTTTGTTGCTCAGTTCCCTAACTGTCAGCAGGTTAAGATTGAGCATCAAAAACTCGGTGGATTATTGCAGGCTATAATGATTCAGACTTGGAAGTGCGAAATAATCAATATGGATTTCATCATAGGTTTACCTCGTACCCAGCGTAAGTTCGATTCTATATGGGTGATTACTGATAGATTTACAAAATCAGCCCATTTTCTGCCAGTTAGGACTACATATTCCGTAGAGGATTATGCAAGGCTTTACATTAAGGAGATAGTACGACTTCATGGTATCCCTATATCTATTATCTCGGATAGAGGTGCTCAATTTACAACTAATTTTTGGAGGTCCTTCCAAAAAGGGTTGGAGACTCAAGTAAGTCTTAGTACAACATTTCATCCCCAGACAGACGAACAGACTGAGTGTACTATTCAGACACTTGAGGATATATTACGGGCATATGTGGTAGACATCAAGGGTATATAGGATGATCATCTTCCGCTTATTGAGTTCACGTATAATAATAGCTATCATTCCAGTATTCAGATGGCTCCATACAAATCTCTTTATGGACAGAAGTGTAGGTCGCCTATAGGATGGTTCAATGTTGGGGAAACGAAGTTAGTAGGACCAGAGTTGGTACAACAGGAAATCGATATGATTAAGCTTATACAGGAAAGGCTATTAGCATCTCAATGCCGTTAGAAGTCTTATGCGGATAATCGACGACGAGACTTGAAGTTTCTGGTGGACGATTGGGTAATTCCTAAAGGTATCACTGATGAAAGGCATTATGAGGTTCAGTAATAAAGGAAAACTTAGCCCTCGGTACATTGGACCATATATGATCATACGCAAGGTAGCCCAGGTAGCATATGAGTTAGACTTGCCTTCTGACTTGGAGTCTGCAAATCCAGTCTTTCATGTGTCTATGCTCCGTAAATGTATGGGAGATCCTTCCAGAGTCATGTCAGTTGACAATGTTTAGTGCACAGAGTAGCTATCATATGAGGAAACTCCCATTGATATACTAGATAGACAGGTTCAGAGGTTGACGACTAAAGATGTAGCTTCGGTGAAAGTACTTTGGAGACAAAATAATGTGGAAGAAATGAATTGGGAAGCCGAAGAAGACATGAATTATAGATATCCTCACTTGTTTCCTCTTCCAAAGAAGGATCTGACTGAGACATCACAGCCTTAAGGTACGAGTATGGATTCTTGTGTTAATTATTTTTGTTGGTCGTGTGAGGCCATTGTTGTGGTTGATGATTGTGGCAATATGTGGCATTGAATTATTGAGTTTTCTACAAGAAGGGTTGATAGTTAAACTGTTACAAAGGCGACTTTGCCAAAATTTATATAAATCCCAAGGAGTTAAACATTCGAGGACGAATATTTCTATGGGGGGAGGATGTTACATCCCGCATTTCGTACGTTAAAGTTTCGTCTTAAGTTAATCGACGTAAACTCAGGAATGAGATTATTTTTGAGGTTATAAGAACTTATGCTAATTATGATAGGTGATACCTAAGTCTCGTGAAGGTTAGAGGGTAAACGAATCAAAGAAAACGAGTTTCGTTGAATGTTGTCAGTTTGGGATAAAATACGGTCCGATCTATAATATCCGGTATTTATGGACTAGTGCCATACAAGGTACCACGTGACCATGATAGTAAGGTACATAAAATATGTTAAAAGTGAGTAGTATTTTAAGTAATTTGATATAATTCTTAATTATGTGGATAATTGGTTAATTATAGATTTTTAAGTGGGAGATTAACATGTAATTGAATTTAAGGATAAAGCTTAAAGGGGACACCATCCCAAACGTGGCAGCAAGATATGCCAAATTTAATGACTCTTTACTCACAAAACAAGGTGTCACATTTAGAGGAAATCTTGGATAAGTCATCATCTAAGTGGGGCCTACACCCACTAAGGTAAAAGACTTCTCAAATTCACAAAAGAGAGAATCATATGGAACGGCAACGTGATTGCTTCAACAGAAGTCATACAAGATTATGTAATAGCAACGTGAGGTGTAATTATCAGAGAATATAGTATAATCTTTCTCAAGAATATCATATAGATTTTCCCCTACTTCGATCCGCCATTACGTGTTTTGTCGCAATTAACGTGTGTTAGAGGTATTGTCAAGAGAATCGGTTCAAGTATGTTAAGGCTATCCCTTCTTTCCTTTTGGCATGATTCATATGATACAAATGAAATGAGAAAACGCACAACTTTCATAAATGGCTCTATTCATAGAAGTACTAGGGGTGCCTATGTTCTTGATTTCCTATGTGTCTTATTATATCTTCTTTCATGGGTCTCAGAAAAATACGTAGTTGATAAAGTTTATCCGAAAGTCATATTGATCTTATAACATTCTGAGAAATCTTATTAACGTATTTCTTATGCATTTCATTCATTTATACATGTATATTGACCCATGACCAGATGGCGTTATATACTCGTATATTATATGTATAGAGGACATGGAAAAGGTTACGGCATTATATACGCACCACCACCTGATCAGTTGGTATACGTTGATGATTTCTCCCACAGAGGTCGAGATGATATGATGGGATGCCCTCAGTGGCTTGATGATGTTATGTACACCTATACCTATGATATGACATTTATACGCATATACATGACATTATAAACGTTTCAGGATTCACAAAGTTATTTAGACTCACAGGTGGAATTCTTTACTCCACGTTTTCTTTATGTCTTTTATGTACTAATTTTCATGCCTTACATACTCAGTACATTATTCGTACTGATGCCCCTATTTCTCGGGGCTTGCATTTCATGCATGCAGGTGCATGTAGGTAGGCTGACTGTCCCCCATCTTAGGGTCCTTGATCAGTCAGAGTTGGTGTGCTCCATTTGATCTGGAACTGCTTTGAGTTTTGGTATGATGTGTTTGTATACATATATGGGTATGAAGGGACACAGTCCCATCCTTGTTCAACCATACATTCTATTAGAGGTTCGTAGATGGTTATGTATAGTTAGATAGTATGTGGCCTTGTCTCCTTCCAGTCTTGGATATGTATTTGTCTATGGTAGCGTTGCTGGCTCGCCCTATCGTATTACGCATGTATATGTATATATGTCTTTTGTACATGTTTTCCTCACGTATGTTATTCACGTAATTCAGCAGTTTATTGACAGATATTATCCATGACCTACCCTTAATTCATGCTTATATCTGAGACACATGCTTAGGGGTGTTCGACAGGTAGGACTCGGGCACTCATCATGGTCCATCGGTTTGGATTGTGACAACCAAGTACTCTTCTCACGTGATTCTTATCACAAGTCGCAAGGTCGTTCCAATCAAGTAGCAAAGGCAGGATATTCCGGACCATACCGAATATAGGGATTTCGTGCTTTATTTTCAGCCAAAAAATAAGAGTTGGTCGTTTCCCCCTCCAGATTCGACTACTTGCGCAATAATGAACATGTTGGCACATTTTCTCCAAGTAATGCACATAATATGATAATTTCCTTTAGGATTATGGAAATACCGTTGCACTTTGGACAAGGTTTTATCTAAGCGAATTGTTACGTTAATAACTCTAACGCGTACTAGGTTTAGCATGATGCAAGTACATTTCAAATTGGAGTGGGATTTCTAGAAGGGTCTAGAGTGGTACTCCCCAATGGAAAACTTGAGAGGGAAAGGCACGGGATCATCGACTGCACTGCTGATCGACTAGTCTGCAGCAAATAAGCCTTTTCAATTTAAAAAGAGTGATTTTCAGGAAAGCACAAACACTCATCAAGCGCTGCTATGTTGATAATAAGCACAAATGGAGTATGATGTGGAGTATGCAGTATGAAAAAAATAATAGCACATTGCCAAGTATTTTCATGATAAAAGTATGAAAAGGCAATAAATAACATAGTAAAGGCGAACATGAAAAGAAAATAAAGGAAAGACAAAAGAGAGAAGATAGTTTAGCTCATGAAAATATGCGAGAACGTAATGAAGCAGGTAAGGAAATAGGGATGTGAGACTCATAATATAGCAGTCTTAGACAAGATTAAAGATGGAGGGAAGTCACACATGTCATAGCGAATAAAGGAGACGAAGGGAAAGGATGCACACATCATAGCAATTTAAATCAGATAAAGGTGAATAAGGGAAGGGATATGCATGTCATAGAATTTTAAAACAAATAAAGAAATTAATCCACACAAGTCAAGTTCATTATGGTAAGAGCCTAAGTATATCCCCAGAAGAGTCGCCATGTTGTCACGCCCTTTTTGTCTCGCGAAAGCAGGTTTCGATGTGTGACAACTCTTTTAAAGGAAGTATTAAAAGAGAAGAGCCGCCACCTAACGATTTTAAGGTGAGTTAGGGTACCTATTTGCAAATAACTTTGTTTGACTAGTCAACGCCACCAAAGATTGGGTAAGGGCTCAAATTATCTCAAAGATAAGGTGTTAGGCACTCTTTGAGGTCCACAACCGTGGGTCTCGACCGAACTTTAAACTATGTGGATTATGTAATTAGACTAGGTGATCAATCAAGTAAAGGAAAATCTAGAATTCGAAGAGTCTTATTAAAACACATGATAATCGGTACAAATATTAATGGCTACAAGGATACAACTACATTGATCTATGTTAATGACTAAGTGTAGATAAAAAATACATAAAGAAAAGGGGTCCTAAGTTTTTATCCTAAAGGATCACTCTGTGTAACATAAATAATACTTAACAACTCCCTTGAGGTAGAGGTTGCTCGTATTATTCAGCGGGCACAAACTATCATCTCCTGCTACCCAATTACTATGTTAGAGTTGTTTACCCAAAGGCGTTCTAATTCAATTATAGGTCGTACCCTATGTGTGCACTACCCGTCCCATGCCTATGGTCCAAGAGGATTTGGACCTTATTTGGGTGGTTCTAGACTTCACTTAGGATGCTCAAAGATGATAAAAGTAGCGCGCGTTCAAAACATATAGGACTACACATAAATGCAAGAAAAGAGTTCAAGTTAACCTCCATACAGAAACAGCAAATTGCACGCGGGCAGATTCAGCAATAGATAGTTTTTAGGATCAAGACTTAAAGTCCTATAGGCATGGTATCTAGGTGATTCTGGATTCCAGTATCATACAAGCAGCTTTGCAACTTTAAGCTAACGTATTTGCAGATTAAAGTCATTACAAACCTATAGGCATGATATCTAGTTATCTGCGTAATGAGGCAGTGAAACGACCCCATATTTCTAAATTACTAATGTTGATTTTACAGACATGTTTTTTAGGTAGGTGATTGTGTCCTATAGGCAGGATTTCTAGTAGTTAACAATTGAAATTGATTTTATATACTTTATCCCTATAGGCATATCGCCTAAGTGTGGCAATGCGATGAAGTAACAAAGTAATTGATTAGTTGATTAAGATCATATAGTCATGAAATCTAAAGGAGCAGTGTACCAAGAGAAATAGAAGAAGTTGATTATTAATTGAAACCCTATAGGCATGGTATCTAGATGGACATTAGCAAAATATATGTTATTGTATCCTATAGGCATGCTATCTAAAGTGTTTAGTAGTGACCTGGAAACAAGTGTGGCAATTACTTGAGCCAAGATGTTTTGATAAGTTAAGTGAAGTGTGTGTGTGATTCCTATAAGCATAGTTTTCTATGTGTGCATATAAATAAAGCATATCGAAGCAAAGTAACAAGCAAAGCAAGTAGAATATATAGGCATGTTTTCTACCCGTTTATGAAAGAATTAGGATACCCCCAACCCCTTATTCACTAATCTCCCTATCGTTTGTATACAATTTATTACGGTCCCAGAATGAAATAATACATACTTAAAGATAACAAAATATAGACTGAAACAAGTACATGTCATACCCCAACCTCGGGAAGCGCGACCTGCGCTCAACCGAGTGAACCCGGTCAAGCAAGCATGTTAGATACTTTATACCCACCTCCCCCATGATCAAGTGAAGACATAATTTCATTAATTAGACAGTAGGGAGATCAAGTATACAATACTAAATCATTTCATTAGTTACATCACCCTTAAGTATCAAAAAACATACATTCTTATGGCTTGAGTGGAACAAGTGATCAAAACACAACATAACATGTTTGACCTTTCTAGCACACATGTACAACCCACATAGTGTCTATGAAGTCTATAAAAGATACAAAAGAGTGTTATGACAGTGACGGCAACAAGGCTCCGGCTATACCTCAAAACGTGATAGTAATATGAACAAAAGATACAATACATGACTCCGGGATGAAGTGGGGCTCACCAAGTCTGTTGGAAAGATTATGTACCACTATTACCGGTCAACACTACCTGCTATGGAACCACCTGCATCCATTTAAAGATGCAGTGCCCCCGGCAAAATGGACGTTAGTACTGTCGAATAGTGCTAGCATGTAAAATTAAACACCATCTCAATAGAATGAATAATAATACAAGGGGAAACAGTCATGAGATCAATAAGAGCTTCAAACAATACTAAAACATCAAGCAAGGAGCACATAAGTTCTCAAGTCAATTTCCATGTTATTAGGTTGGGTGATCTTTAGAGACGATATACCATAATTCACAATACCACCGTGTTCTTACACGGAGTCCGATCACGACCCGATCGGCTAGCTCATTTGAGCACATTATCAAACACTAGGTGTGCATTCATATTATTAAGGCCCTTTTATGAAAGATTCTATCATTCCTCAATCCATTCTCTACTATTTTTAGCTCACAACCTCCCCACATACTTCAAGAATACATGCAAGCAAGATAACAACTCCCACACCCAATAATTGTCTTTCTAATTATCCCATTTTTACTAGATTTTCGAAATTAAGAGCTAGGACATAGATTTTTACCTTTAAGATGAGGAATTCTCTTGATAATCTTTAAGGATGAGCAAGAATTGTTGGATATTAGGTTGAAAGTTACTCCCCCACTCTAAGAACTCTTTCTTACTCTAAAAGTATCAGAAATATGCTCAAAATGGACTATGGCATATGTTTTAACGAAATAAGGTCGGGTTTAAAAACCTCAAAAATGAAGCCCTGGGATAGGATCTGTGGTTGCATATGAGACCGCATAATGATTCTGCGGTCCGCAAAATGACCGCAAAAAATGACCTTCGGGACTGGGCTGGCCTGCTTCACTTTGTGGCCGTTATGTGGCCCGCATACTTGTTTTGTTGTCGCATAATGTGCCACAGAACCTCCCTCTGCAAATATTCTAAGGCTGATTGTGCGACAAAAGTGTGGCCCGCGAAATGGTTGTGCGTTTGCGTAACTGGCCGCGAAATTGTCATCAAAAATGGCCTAAGTAGCTGCTTCACTCTGCGACCCGTAGAGTGATTATGCGGCCACATAATGGGCCGCAGAAATGCCTATCTCTGCAAAATATTTTCCTTCAACTCCCCAGCATACTTTTCAATCCAAAAAGTCTGTACCGCGGTGATCTTGCTCGCCACGAAGAATTTCTATTATTATAAACCTCTACACCTACCCCGGCATCACGGAACCCCGATTTTTAGGAAATATTTGATGGGGCCTTACAGTACAAGCCTGCTAAGGCAATCACAAGCCCAATAAAAAGTAACCCAGGGATATCCCAAGCCTTCAATAGCCTTACTTCCGAACAAAGCAACAGGACCAAACCACAGGCTCACAAGAAAACACCTAGAGTGCCCCTGAATCCTGTGACCAAGTCCAACAACACGTATGGCCCCCTCCCAGCCCCAACAAATTATTTATTTACCCAAATGGATACCAAATTTGACCAAACGAGTAACAAACAACCCATAAAATTAATTGAACAACTTAAACACTCAATTCTTAAAAATGTAACTAGCGGCAGGTCTAGTCAAGGTATATAAACAAGATTATGCTAAATTGGAAGGCATACAAGACACATGTAAGTCAAGTCTATGATTTTCATTCCAGAACAGAGATTAAGAGCAACAAGATTAACCATCATAGGATAGTAGACTATTTTAAACAAAGTTTCAAGAAAAAGCATAGTCCATAATTATCCTAAAAGCCTTAGTCAGGGGTTTGAACAGGAGAATCTAGCAGTGTTATAGACAAGAGCAAGTGAAGTACAGTCTTAACATGGAGCCTTTGATATGAGAACCTAATAAGAATGTGACAGTATAACAACATGCTAGTGGGCATAGTTTGGCAGACATATCACTTACTTGAATCATGAGCCTTAACATACTGAGCATAGATCATAGCACAAAGACCCTAAAATCTCATGTTAGGTAAAAGACTAAAAGGATAAATAAATTCTAGGCTAACAGGAAAAACAGACACCAGGATTCATGCTAGTTGACTTTACTTAAGAGAAGAAGCTAAACATCGAAATCTACCCTAGAGATTTTAGGTAGTGCTGAAGGATACATGATTAACAAGTCAAGGAGTACAATCACCAGAATTGCAAATAGCAAAAAAATATGTTTAGCTGGACATTAAGACAGTATTGTAACATGGGATTCACATGGTCATGGTCAGCTTATAAAGAAACAGTTGATTAAACATAAAAGACTCAGGATAAAAGAATTCATTCAAGCAAGGAGATGATCCCCTAAGAGTTTCAGTATAAGAAACTAAGGCAAGGTATGAGAAGAATCTCATAACAAGCAATAGGTAATCAGAATAGTTAGAATTATTAAAGTTGCACACATATAATAGGCATGCATCGAAGCTTAAAGTTCAAACACGTTCAGATGCTAGAAAAACATAGAGGCACAGAATTAATTCCAAAGGAAAACAAGAATACAACATAGGCGAACAATAGCATATTGATTCACAAAGGCCTAAATGACAAGAGCATACAAAGCATGAACACAAGAAAAATGAAATTGCGAGAGTCTCAGTACTTACCACCTTGCAGAACTAAAGAGCAAATAAGGTAGAAAACTAAATGCCAGCAGTAGCTTGCTTATTAGTAGCAAAGAAAGAACGGTAGAAACCTTAAAATTCTCAGTGTGTCAGAGTTCCCAAGGGTCTCAGATGAACCCTGGGCAGTTTTCACACTAGAGAGATTAAGCAATCGAATTCTAGTGGCCTTGGCCTTCAGTCGTCCAAGAATTATAGATTCAGAATAGTATCGAGTGAGTGAGAGTATGAGAGAATAGTTCTTCCGGTCCATTAAAAGGGATTAGGGAAGGGGTTTATATAGTAGTGGAAATCAAACAAGAAAACATAGAAAATAATTAATCAATCACAAAATAAGAAAGAATATCCCATGCAATCAGTAATAGAATCGGTAGAGGGGAAACCGAAATTTCAAACCATAGTTGAGTCCAATGGCCATGAATATGGTCGAAAATGCGAGAATCGTTCATTGTAGAGTATATATAGATGAAATATCGCCTGATATTCACAAAATAAAAGTTAATCAAACTTTCTATTAAAAGGAATTCTTGACAAAAATAGAGCAAGAACTAAGTAACACTACAAATGCTTATACAATAGCAAAGTATCACAAAATAGGTAACTAAATCATGGATTGATTCCATTTTTAGGTAGGAATAGGAGAGAAATCAGGAGGCGATCTCTAAGGTTTCTCAGAAAAGGAAATGGCTTGAGAGGTTTTGGGGCGGCTGATAGGGAAAAATGGGATCAGGGTTTGGGTCACGGGGCTATAAGGAAAGGTGGGGAATTATTATGGGTCGTTAATCATTTGAGATCAATGGCCAGGATCAAAAAGGGAAGTAGGCGGGTCAGGAGATGGGTATAGGATAGTGGGCTGCTAGTGCTGGGTTAAAGGGTATTGGGCCAAGGTTTTGGTCTGAAAATTAGCCCTATATTGGGCTGATAATTAAATACATGCAAATTGTTTTTATAAATATAATTAACAGATAATAAAATATTACGTGTGCAATAAAATGATTGAAAATATAACTTAACATATATAAAAATATACAAATGCTATTTTATCATGAATAATGTAATAAATGTAATTATGCATGGAATATGGGCTATTATTGCAAAACTATGTAAATGGCTCAAAAATGCAAAGATAATTATATGAAATGAAGTAAAATATTATAAAATATATATGTAGATGTAAATAATAAATTTAGATGATTAAGCCATCACAAAATAATTTGAAAGGGTAGTTAATAAATACTCAAGTAATTTAAATGCAAGAAAATCAATTCTAAAGCTTTAAAAATTATGACAAACTATAGAAAATACTTGTCTAACTCTTGTAAATTAAGTAATGATGCAAAATGATAATTTGAAAGTATATATACTATTTGAAAACATATGAGGGCGAAATTGGGTATCAACACCTACAACAACAGCTATCAGTCGAGCATTCAGATGGCTCCATATGAGGCTTTGTATGGGAGACGGTGTCGATCTCCAGTGGTTTGGTTTGAGTCGGGTGAGGCTAGGCTATTGGGTATCGACTTGGTTCAGGATGCTTTAGACAAGGTTAAATTGATTCGGTATCGGTGTAACGACTCGACCGGTCATTTTGAGCATTTGCACTTGCGCGGTAGTTTGAGGGCATGAGTAGTTCCGTATGATGTATTATGACTAGGGGTGTGCATTCGATTTATTGATTAAATTTTGACCCTTATCGATAATTACTTATCGATTATCGATATGTACATATGCTTATCGTTATCATTTCAATAAGGTTTCGATATATCAATTTTTGGGGCTTATCGATTCGGTTATCGATTACACCAATAAGAAAATTTGCTCCAAAAGCTTGTCCGCATAACGTCTCTAATGCACTCGCCATCCCTAACAACAATTCCATGTCAAAAGGTTACTTACTCACTTTTATTTATTGGTAACAGAGTCAAAATTCTAACAAGAAAATCGAGAAGTACAAGAATTAATCTACGTAGATAAGAATTAAACATGTAACCTAAAAATATTTCTTATTTGAACTACCTTTGTTAATAAACTAGAAACTTAATTGACATATATCACAACAATTTATGTATATATAATATTGAAGGGGGATATACATACAAGGAGGACAAATTTGAGGCCAACAATGACTGTGTTAGAAATGGAGATGGCAGAGAGTTCAACTTCACCAAGGTGTCCAGCAAAACCTTGAGTAATTACGTTCATGGTATAAGAGGCTATATGGCTGAAGATGGAAGGACCAACGATGTGCCATAGTTTCTTGGTTTCGATCCATACTCTTGTTTTGAGATCCTTATCAGTTCTTTCAACTTTATTCTTTGACAGCAACCAGTCCGCAGTGGTTGCCTCCGCCAGCAACGGTTGCAGGTTTTCCTCGTTATCTTTAATGCTGCTCATTTGTAATATACTAGTACTAGAATAAGGCAGAGGGAGGTGTAATAGGGTGAGGGACTTAGGATAAAGGAAAGGGTATTATAAAATAAGGGTATATTTGTCTTTTTAGTATATCTTATCGGTTTATCGATAAACCGATAATCGAAGAGGACAAAATCGAAATCGAAATCAAAATTGATAAACTGATAACAAATAATCGATTCGATTTATCGATAAACCGATTCGAATGCACACCCCTAATTATGACTTATGCAAATCGTCAGTTTTGGGTTTCAGGTTAATTCAAAATCGGTTTGGAAGAATGAGTTCATTGTTGAAGATTAAAGTTGAAAGAGTTGACCAAGTTCGACTTTTCAAGAATTTGACCCCGAAATGGAGTTTTGATGGTTCCATTAGGTATGTATAGTGATTTTGGACTCGAGCGTATGCCTGGATTTGCATTTGGTTGTTTCTAGAAGGTTTCGACACTAATTGGCGAAAATTGGAGATTTGAAGGCTTGGGAAGTTCATAAGTTTGACAGAAATTTGACTTTGAAGATTCGGATTCGGATTGTGGTTCCGGGAGTTGGAATAGCTTCGTTGTGTCATTTGGGACTTGTGTACAACTTTTGAGTTCATTCTGGGATGATTTGATATGTTTCGGTGCGTGTTTTGGAAAATTGAAAGTTCAAAGTTCATTGGGTTCGAATTGAGGTGTGATTCATCATTTCGATTTTGTTATGTGTGTTTTGAGGCCTCGAGTAGGTCTGTGTTATGTTATGTGACTTGTGGCTATGATTGTACGGGGTCCCGAGGGGCTCAGACGTGTTTCGGATTGATTTTGGATCATTTTCTCCAGTATTACAGTTGTTGGTTCTGGTGTTCCGCACCTGCGATTGGTATTGCGTAGGTGCGATGGCCGCAGCTGCGAGCCATGTGTCGCAGATGCACAAGAAGTCATGGTTGTATCTCATCGCTGATGCGGAGGAAAATTGCACGAGCGGAAATTGTTCTGCATGTGCGAGGGGTTGACTGGTGAGTGTGGTCGCAGAAGCGATGATCTGACCCAGATGCGGTGGTTGCAGGTGCGACGAGTTGTCCGCAAATGCAGAAATCGCTAGGCAAAATGCTATAAATCAAGGCTTTTGTTCTTTTACCATATTTTGAGATGTGGAACTCGAATTAAGGCGATTTTTAGAGCAATCTTCATCACAAAGATTGGAGTAAGTGTTCTCTACTCAGTTTTGATTATATCTCATGAATCCATCTTCAGTTTTAGCAATTGGTTGGTGAATTTAAAGAGGAAATTGGGGTTTTTGGCCTAAAATTTCATAATATGAATTTTTGTGTTTTGAACATCGAATTGGAACGGTTGCAGGTTTTCCTCGTTATCTTTAATGCTACCCATTTGTAATATACTAGTACTAGAATAAGGTAGAGGGAGGTTTAATAGGTTGAGGTACTTAGGGTAAAGGAAAGGGTATTATAATATAAGGGTATATTTGTATTTTTAGTATATCTTATCGGCTTATCGATAAACAGATAACCGAAGAGGACAAAATCGAAATCGAAATCGATAATTCGATAAGGAAAATTTTGAAATCGAAATCAATAAATCGATAAACCAATAACAAATAATCGATTCAATTTATCGACAAACCGATTCGATGCACACCCCTAATTATGACTTATGCAAATCGTCGGTTTCGTGTTTCAAGTTTATTGAACTCGATTTGGAAGAATGAGTTCGTTGTTGAAGCTTTAAGTTGAAAGAGTTGACCAAGTTTGACTTTTCTAGAATTTGACCCCGAAACAGGGTTTTGATGGTTCCATTAGTTCTGGATAGTGATTTTGGACTCGGGCGTATGCCCGGATTTGCATTTGGATGTTTCTAGAAGGTTTCGGCACTAATTGGCGAAAATTGGAGATTTGAAGGCTTGGAAAGTTCATAAGTTTAACCGGAAGTTGACTTTGAAGATTCGGATTCGGATTCGGATTGTGGTTCCGGGAGTTGGAATAGCTTCGTCATGTCATTTGGGACTTGTGTGCAAATTTTGAGTTCATTCCGGGATAATTTGATATGTTTCGGCGCGTGTTTTTGAAAATTGAAAGTTCAAAGTTCATTGGGTTCGAATTGAGATGTGATTCATCGTTTTGATGTCATTATGTGTGTTTTGAGGCCTCGAGTAGGTTCGTGTTATGTTATCTGACTTGTGGGTATGAATGGACGGGGTCCCGAGGAGCTCGGACGTGTTTCGGATTGATTTTGGATCATTTTCTCCAGTATTACAGCTGCTGGTTCTGGTGTTCTGCACCTGCGATTGGTATTGCGTAGGTGCGACGGCCTCAGCTGCGATGGTCGCAGCTGCGAGCCATGTGTCACAGATGCACAAAAATTCATGGCTGGATCTCATCGCTGATGCGGAGGAAAATCGCACGAGCGGAAATTGTTGTGCAGATGTGAGGGGTTAACTGGGGAGTGTGGTTGCATAAGCGAAGATCTGACCGCAGATGCGGTGGTTGCAGGTGCGACGAGTTGTCCGCAAATGCGGAAATCGCTGGGCAGAATGCTATAAATCAAGGCTTTTGTTCTTTTACCATATTTTGAGATGTGGGACTCGAATTAAGGCGATTTTTGGAGCAATCTTCATCACAAAGATTAGGGTAAGTGTTCTCTACTCAGTTTTGATTATATCTCATGAATCCATCTTCATTTTTAGCAATTGGTTGGTGAATTTAAAGAGGGAATTGGGGGTTTTGACCTAAAATTTCATAATATGAATTTTTGAGTTTTGAACATCGAATTGGAGTCGGATTTGAGTGAAACTAGTATGGTTGGACTCGTAATTGAATGGGTTGTCGGATTTTGTAAGTTTTGTTGGGTTCCGAGGTGCAGTCCCGGGTTTGGATTTTGGGTCGGATTCGGGCTTTGATTCAAGATTTGATCTTTTATGATCAGGATTGGTTCCTTTAGCATTGTTTGATGTATTTGAATTGTTGTTGGTCTGTTTCGAGCCGTTCGGAGGTCGGAACACGCGGGATGCATCTTTGGAGCATCGCTTGGTTTGCTCGGTGTTGATATTGGCTCGTTCGAGGTAAGTAACTCTTCTAAACTTAGTGTTGAGGGTATGAAACCCCTCAATACGTGTTATGTGATTGGATTTGAGGTGACGCACATGCTAGGTGACGGCCGTGTGGGTGTGCACCCTGTGAATTGGGACTCTGAGGTTCCCATGACACTATATAGTGGCCCCATCTTGTTGTTATATGTGTCTCCACCATGTGATATAATAATTGAGCTGTCAATCATGCTAGATATCATGCTTAGACTTATGCCGATATTGTTTGGACCCACTGAGGTCATTTCTGCTGTGGAGTTATATGCTTTCATTGTTTTATATACTCAGTCATACGCAATCATATGCATATCATACCTCAATCTTTGTTTTTATTCATTGATACATCACATCATCATATTTGGTCTAGTTTCATGGCATTGTGAGCCCGAGGGAGAGACTGGAGAGATAGATGATTGAGTGAGTCTGAGGGACTGACTGTGAGGATATTTATGAGTGAGGTTGAGGGCCTGATTGTGAGGATATATATGAGTGAGGCCAATGGCCTGATTGTGAGGATATTCATGAGTGAGGCTGAGTGCCTGATTATGAGGATATTTATGAGTGAGGTCGAGGGCCTGATTGTGAGGATATTTATGGGATCGGGCTACACGCCGCAACATGTTTGTTTATTTATGCCATGATTGGCTTGATATAGCGCTTGGGCTGAAGGAGCCCCTCCGGAGTCTGTACATAGCCCCAGTTAGCGCAGGTATCTACTGATTCCGAGTGTCGAGTGCTGAGTGTTGAGTGATAAGTGACTGGGAGGACTGAGTGAATTGATGCTCTGAGAGCTTGCATATGTTTTTATCACTGAGTTGCATCGCATTTGATATGCACATTTGACATACATGCATAGAAATGCATTTTTCCTCATGTTATATGTATCACGTCATTTGTGACCTTTTACACACATTCATATGTGGGCACAGAGATATTTTTGCACTTGATATTTGGAAAGAAAATTAAACATTTTACTTATTGTTGAAAGGATTATGAGAAAAATCACAGTTTTCGAACTTACCTGTATTTTTGGAATTTTCGGCAAAAGAATTGAGTTTCACTAAAATATTTGAAAAGCATGCCTATTTTTCTGAAACTGTGAACGGGTTGGGCCCTTTTACTTCTGAGATACCCCTTTACTACTTGTGTTATGTTGTTATGAACTATTGTAGAATACCGGTATTGGACCCGATCTTGTGATAGCTCGTCACTGCTTTCAACCTAAGGTTAGGTTTGTTACTTACTCAGTACATGGGGTCGGTTGTACTGATACTACACTTCTGCACATTGTGTGCAGATGTTGGCTGCAATTGTTGTTGTGTTCGAGGGTTGCTGGATTTGAAGATGTACCCACGTCCATGTTGTAGCCGCCTCTATTGTTTGGGCTAGCCTTAGATTAAATTGTGTTGTTTATGTACTTTTCAAGCAGACTATGTATTTATTTCATTTCCGCTTGTAAACTATATTCTTAGAAGCTCATGATTTGTACTACCAGTCCTTGGAAAATGTAATAGATTCAGATAATTTATTTTTTTTAGTTGACTTGTTAACATTATTGAAATTGGATAGTTATTAGTTTGCTTACCTAGCGGGTTGGGTTAGGTGTCATCACAACTAGCGAATTTTGGGTCGTGACAGATTGGTATCAGAGCTCTAGGTTCTTAGGTTCTACAATTCATGAGCAAGTGTTTAGTAGAGTCTTGCGAATCAGTATGATGACGTCTATACCTATGTTTGAGAGGCACGAAATTTAGGATATACTTCCCATATTTCTTTCCTTATCGTGCGGCATTGATTCAGCTTGAATCGTATTCCTTGAATTCCTTCCACGCATTTGTTTGTGCACATGAGCGCTCGGTATCAGCTGTGCATTGACGGCTTGTGATCCATGGTTGAGGTGCGAGATGTGATTTTGGCATGTTGATGACGGGCCAGTCTGGAGGACTTGAGGCCGGGTTTTTTCTATGGCTTGAGTACTAAGATTTCGATTGTGTGAGCACGTGCATTTAGGACTTATATGTCCATTTATGTCCTTATTGGTGGGATTTTTGACTGGATAACTATGTGGTGAGTATGATTTTATCGTGAGATGTGTTCAGATTGTTCGAAGGTGACAAGAAGAGTTTGCTTTATATGTAGCAGGACTATTGGGTGTTTGACTTCTGTCTTGATTTGGCGTACGACCTCGAGTTATGGGTGTGTTGAAGGACCTCTCATGTTGTTTATTTGTGGAGTGAAGTAGATCTTCATGTCGTGTTATGAGTTCAGACTCACGAAGATTAAGTGATTGGATAATAGTTGTGACTTTGGAAGAGTATAGAAAGATATCAGTTTGAGGCTAAGTAGGTGGAGTTATCTCCTACGGGGTGTCCTAAGGTGTCATGATCCTTATGTGTTTTGGTAGCGAGTTCTCCTTTACTATTGAATGATATTTGTTGCAATCTGAGTTCGAGTCCCTTATGAGAGTCGGCGTGACTGTTACAAGGATGAATGAGAGATTTGCAGAGGATTTGAGGTATTAGATGGGTGGTGTTGCCTGAGCTTATGAAGGATTTAGTTGAATCTCACTGTGGTATGGTGGCTGTAATAGAGTATGATCATTGTGAGTTATTGTGTTTTGATCTATGGTTTTGATCCAAGAGAGGGATCCTGCTATTGATAATTTGATTGCACAATTATGTGTTATATTGGTTTTAGATTGAGGTATACTGGTGAATCAGTTATGACTTGTAGAGGTTGAGATCGAGGATGACTCGAGTAAAGGAATTTATTGATATGGGTTGTATTATGTTTGGTAAGTATATGGGAAACATTGAATGATTGAGTTGTTATTCGTAAAGGATGTAGTGTGCACGAAGTAGGGGTTCACCCGGTTGCTTAGGAGTGTGGATTACTTCCTTGGTTGTTATTGTGCTAATGGGGCACAGGTTGTTCGGTCCGTTTGGTCATTTTAGTTGAGATTTGAGCAGAGTGGAAGACTATTGAGAATGGTTCGAATGGATTCAAGATTTAATGTAGCAATTAGAAATTTTCAAGATTTGTGTATGGCTAGGATCTGAGATTTTTCATTGGATGGTGTCGAAACTAGCAGTATTTCTATATCTTTATGGATTCTACATTCAGTATCAGGAAGGTAAAATGAACGGCTTTAAATTCGTAGGAAGTCTCTTCAGAGTGAGTATTTGGGTTGTGGTACTTTTGGGGTGCTTAAGAGAGCATTCAGCGGCTTATGAGCCTTAGGGCGGTGTGGTTTATGTCAGGGCCTCGCGT
Organism: Nicotiana paniculata; assembly: GCA_005239505.1. Classification (NCBI taxonomy): domain Eukaryota; kingdom Viridiplantae; phylum Streptophyta; class Magnoliopsida; order Solanales; family Solanaceae; genus Nicotiana; species Nicotiana paniculata. The sequence continues at coordinate 132,713 of ML306805.1, forward strand.
GGTGAGTTTTGGTTGAGGATTGTGGTATTATGGCGAGGAGAAGAATCAATTTGAAGGTAATTCAGAAGGAACTCGGAGAAATAGGACAACTTGGTAGTAGGTTGGATCGGCATGGTAATGGGTAAGATCGGTTCTTTGGGTGCTTATGATGTGATGAGTTTCCACGCGTGATTCATGGCAAGGCTCTTGGGTTTTGGCAACCTGCGTAGCTTGGTGGAGTTAGAGGGATTCAGTCCTGATGGTTTCGTTGAGTGCAAATGGATTTCGGAGAGTTCTTGATGGTTTCTACCATGATTTGATATGTATATTTCCTACTGGTGTGTGGACCATGTTGCGTATTGTGATTTCTCTAGGATGAAATCAAATGGAAAGTTCTTGGCTAATCGAGTATGTAGTTTCTTGCGAATCGGAGTTGGTTTTGAGGTTTTCATATCTTTCATATGATGGCATAATGTGTGTGGTGTGTTGTGTAGTATTGAGAATTGCAGGTGCAAGGTCACAATTCGATTTTGAAGGGAAGGTCATGAAATTCGTAGGCAGCATGGACGGTTTCAGATGACTAGGTAATGATGTTACTATTTGGTATGGCTTGATGAGAATATACATTTCGGGAAGGGCAATGCGTTTGATTTATGGGAACTTCATTGGTTCTGCGTCACTCTCCTGGTTGATCAACTGCTGATTTTCAGATATTGTTATGTGGCACGGAAGAATTAGAGAAGTATTTCTTGTGGGATGATCGTGTATGAGGGATGTGTTAGACATTCAGGCGGTGGAGTTGGGATCAAATATGATGATTCATGGGTTTTATGGATTTGGAGACTGGAGCTCTCAGGAGCAGATTGTTGCATGGTTGTGGACTATGAAGTGTGGCCGAAGCTAGCCAGATGATGGTATGTGTTATGATTTAGGCATTGTGGACTTTCGGAGGATTATTTATCTATTTGTGGGTGACCAGAGTTGATTTGGGGGTCCATTGGTTGGCCCAATTAGGATGTGTATTCTACACCGAGTCGGATTGGTCATACTGTTATTGCTGAGGGATGTGCCATTTGGTTGTTCTTGAGCTTATTTGTGTTTTGAAATGATCTATGAGTTACTCCCCTATGCTACGAGGAGTTGTGATTCGTTGGTTTTAGACACACATGGTGCGGTTCTATTGTGGTCTTATAGCGGAATTTGAGTGAGATGAGTAATTGGGTATTGCATGATTGAGGGTGTACTGGTTATGTTCTTTTGGGTTTTGTGTGGCATTGTATCGTATGATTCTCCGTGGTTGTGGTAATGCACTTTGGGCGCTTGATGTCGAATTTTGCGTGGTTATTGATTTTGAGATAGGCGGATCGAGGAATATATTATGGACCCTCATTTGGATGGGGTCAGGCATTGTAGCAAAGTTATGTTGAGAGATGATCCTTGATGTTGGATTTGTGTGTTTTGGTTCTACGGTCTTCTAGGCTCTTAACGTGGTGTTGTGATGGTACTTGTTAAGTGGGCAGAACAGTCATCTCACTTAAGGCATTTTCAGGGTTGAGTACATTTGGAATGTTGTTATTTGGTGCACGGGTTGCACGGGTTGTGGCTTTAAGCTGTATTGATGTGTCATTTCATTAGATAGGTTATGTTAGGTGGGAGGAGGTCATCGTACCTAGAATGGGTATTACCGGATCTGGTTGCAGTATATTTAGAAGTATATTGATGTTGATCGGCTTAGAAATTTTCTATAGTTCCTATCGAGGGAGAGGGGGTTTCAGATCTTGTTGATCCGACGAAGGTTATGGGTTTCTGCGTGTTTCTTCCATCATTGTCAGTATGTGAAGGTGTTAGAACGGGGCTTTGTTTGATAAGATGTGTATTATCGGCATTGGGTTGTTTGAGCGGCTATCGTGATTAGAAATTTTCGCTAAGAGTGTTTGAATTATGCGGTATATCATGTGATTTCAACTTGGGTTATGACTATGTCTTGATACAACTTGTTCAGACTTATACAATGTGTTTATGTGAGATTCTGATCTTATAGAAACATCGGATGTAGAAATTGGATTCTAAGGCTTATGGGCTAGGTTGGATGAAGAAATTTTAGTTCTGTTGTGTTATCAGACCTATATGGGATAGGGTGACGTGGGATCACCCTCAGGTATGTGCATGGTAAGGTTATGCGACGGATTGATGGTTTGAAGAACAACTTTGGGCACGTTCGAGGACTAACGTATGTTTAAGTGGGGGAGGATGTAACGACCAACCAGTCGTTTTGAGCATTTACACATCATGCGGTAGTTTGAGGGCATGAGTAGCTCCGTATGATTTATTATGATTTATGAGAATCGTCGGTTTTGGGTTTCAGATTATTCGGAATCGATTTGGAAGAATGAGTTCGTTGTTGAAGCTTTAAGTTGAAATAGTTGACCAAGTTTGACTTTTTGAGAATTTGACCCCGCAACAGAGTTTTGATGGTTCTGTTAGGTCTGGATAGTGATTTTGGACTCGAGCGTATGCCCGGATTTGCATTTGGATGTTTCTAGAAGGTTTCGGCACTAATTGGCAAAAATTGGAGATTTGAAGGCTTGGGAAGTTCATAAGTTTGACCGGAACAACAACAAACCCAGTCTAGTCCCAACATGTGGGGCCTGGGGAGGGTAGTCTGTACGCAAACCTTACCCCTACCTAGTGTAGGTAGAGAGGTTGTTTCCAATCCTCGGCTAAAAACCAAAAAATTAAAAAAATAAAATAAAGAAAATAAAAAATAAACAATAAAAATTAAAACAAAAAATAAAAAATAAAAATCACATACCGTAATACAGGATAAATAGTATCCAATAATAGCAACAGGAAATACAATACATGAGGCGAACAGAACTATATACCGTAGTAAAATCTAAGAATATCAAGGGAAATGCATGCTACTAAACCTATCGGTGAACACTATAAAACTACCTACTAACCTTCTACATTAATCCTCGACCTCCACACCCTCCTATCAAGTGTCATGTTCTCAGTGAGCTGAAGCAGCGCCATGTCCTGCCTAATCACCTCCCCCAATACTTCTTAGGCCTCCCTCGACCTCTTCTCAAACCCTCCCTGGACAATGTCTCACACCTCCTAACAGGAGCATCAATGCTTCTTCTCTTAACATGTCCGAACCATCGCAGCCTCGACTCACGCATCTTGTCCTCCATGAAGGCTACTCCCACTCTGTTCCGGATAACTTCATTCTTAATCATATCTTTCCTGGTGCACCCACACATCCATCTAAACATCCTCATCTCTGCTACTCTCATCTTCTGCACGTGGGAGTTCTTGACTGGCCAACACTCAGCCCCATACAGCATAGCCGGTCGAACCACCACTCGATAAAACTTACCCTTAAGTCTTAGCGGCACATTCCTATCACACAAAACACCGAAAGCGAGCCTCCACTTCATCCATCCCGCTCCGATGCGATGTGTGACATCTTCGTTAATCTCCCCATTACCCTGGATAATAGACCCGAGATACTTAAAACTCACTCTCTTGGGGATAACTTGAGCATCAAGCTTAACCTCTACATCTGCATCATTGGTCCCGTCACTGAACTTACACTCCAAGTATTCTGTCTTGGTTCTACTCAGTTTGAAACCTTTAGACTCCAAGGTCTGTCTCCAAACCTCCAACCTTGCGTTAACTTCGCTACGCGTCTCGTTAATCAACACGATATTATCGGCAAATAGCATGCACCAAGGCACCTCCCCTTGGATGTGATGTGATAATACATCCATCTCCAAGGCAAACAAAAATGGGCAAAGAGCCGATCCCTGGTGCAACCCCATCACCACAGAGAAATGGTCCGAGTCACCACCGACATTCCTCACCCGAGTCTTAGCCTCATCATACATATCCTTAATCACCCTAAATTACGCTACCGGAACGCTGCTAACCTCCAAACACCTCCACAGGACCTCCCTCGGAACTTTATCGTATGCCTTCTCAAGGTCAATAAACACCATATGCAAATCCTTCTTCCTTTCCCTGTACTGCTCCACTAATCTCCTTACCAGATGAATCGCTTCCGTAGTCGAACGCCCCGGCATAAATCCAAACTGATTATCGGAAATAAACACGCACCTCCTCACCATGTCCTCCACCACTCTCTCCCAAACCTTCATAGTGTGACTCAATAACTTGATACCCCTATAATTGTTGCAATTTTGGATATCACCCTTGTTCTTGTAAGCGGAACCATCGTACTGAACCTCCATTCTTCGGGCATCTTCTTCGCCTTAAAAATAACATTAAACAGACTAGCGAGCTACTCCAAACCTACCCACCCTGCGCTCTTCCAGAATTCCACCGGGATTTCGTCTGTCCCCGTTGCTCTACCCCTGCACATCTGATGCATCGCTCCTGCCACTTCCTCTACTGTAATCCGCCTACAGTACCCAAAATCTCGCCGACCCTCGGAGTTCTCCAACTCACCCAGCACAATGCGTATATCCCCCTCCTCATTCAATAATTTATGGAAGTATGTCTGCCATCTTCTCCTAATGAGTGTCTCGTCCATCAGCACTTTACCATCCTCGTCCTTGATGCATTTGACTTGGTCTAAGTCCCGGGCTTTCCTCTCCCTCACCTTGGCCATCCGGTACAACCTCTTGTCCCCATCTTTGCCGTCGAGTTCCTCGTACAAACGAGAAAATGTTGCATTCTTAGCCATCGTGATTGCTAACTTTGCCTCTTTCTTTTCCTTTATGTAACACTCCCGATAGGTCCATTTTTCCTTCTCGTTTGTACTCTCTACTAGCTTCACATAAGCAGCTTTCTTAGCTTCCACTTTACCTTGAACCTCTCCATTCCACCACCAGTCCCCTTTATGACCCCCAGGGGAACCCTTTGTAACCCCTAAGACCTCTCTTGAAGCTACCCTAATGCAATCCGCAGTCAAGGACCACATACTAGACGTGTCCCCCATACTCATCCAGGCCCTCATAGCCAACAACTTCTCCCCTAACTCCTGAGCTCTATCCCTGGTCAAGTTACTCCACTTGATCTTAGGTTGCCTACACCCCGCCCTCTACCTCCTACTCCTCTTGATCTCCAGGTCCATAACTAAGAGCCTATGCAGAGTCATGAGGTGCTCACTCGGGATGACCTTGCAGTCAATGCACAAACCTTTATCGCATTTTCTGCAGAGAAGGTAATCAATCTGAGTCTTGCCCATTGAATTTTGGAAAGTGACCAGGTGATCTTCCCTCTTCTGGAAACTCGAGTTAGCTATAACCAAATCAAAAGCTCTAGCAAATTCTAACAGTGAATTACCTCCCTCATTCCTATCCCCAAAACCGTACCCGCCATGCACATCATCATAACCCCTAGGACTAGACCCAATATGGCCATTGAAATATACGCCAATGAACAACTTCTCTGTGTGCGAAATACTACGCACCATCTCATCCAAATCGTCCCAAAATTGCTTCTTGACTTCCCGGTCCAAACCTACTTGAGGAGTGTATGCACTAATCACGTTAACAGTAAACCCACCAACTAATAACTTAATACTCATCAACCTATCATTTACCCTCCTAACCTCAACCACGAGCTCCCTGAGGTCTTTGTCTACTAAAATACCTACCCCATTCTTGCCCCTAGCGCTCCCCGAGTACCATAGTTTAAACCCGTCTACATCTCGTGCCCTAGTACCCTTCCATCTAGTCTCCTGAACACACGCTATGTTGATCTTCCTCTTCCGGAGAATCTTAGCTAACTCTATAGACTTCCCCGACAACGTCCCAATGTTCCAAGACCCAATTCTCAACCTAGTAGATTTCTTACCCCTCTTCCCACCCTTGGACCCCACCCCCAGCCCCGCCCGAGGACATGACCTTACTCTCACATCTTTCACTACCGCCACTCTAAGCAAAAGATATTAGCTAAACACTACCACTATGAACCAAAACGGTAACAAAGGATTACAGGCTACGAACTCGAGAGCTAAAAACACTCAAAGGGAGTGAATAGGTGGATATACCACGTCTACAAAAACTACCCCTATGCAAACACGGAACTAAAATGAATAGATGAAACCTTAAGCTTAAAACACTAATAGAAAATATAGAAAAACCAATTAATCCAATCAAAATTGCCGCAAGGTAACAGTAAATAGATATGTGCAAATACAATTCAAGAAAGATGGTACCTGGATCACAGTCGGGGATGTCCGAACGCGCTTCCAAAATCCGCTGGCTGCTGCTTCCAATGTTATCATTTTCCACAACAGTCCAATTCAAACAAAACTCCAATTTTATCCAAGTCGACTCAGGAAGAGTCGTACCAATCCAATCTTTAAAATTTTGAATAACCAATAATATAGAAAATGGACTTATACTAAGAAAGAGATAACAGGGAGATGGGATCCACAAATTCTACAGGGGAAATGGGGTCTACCACTAAGAGTCTTGGCTGTTTTCTTCCAAGATTTTTAATTAAACACGTTGTACAAATTCATTTGGTATCGCCAGTTCAGTTCAAGAAAACGAGAAAAACCAACCAAAGTGAGCAACGACAAGTGTATATGTATAAGGGTCCACAAAAAGTAAAAGAAAGAACGATTGTAATGCTTCAGAACAATTATTAGATTCAAGGCGGACACTAGCAAGTAAGCAAACAAATACAACTAGAGCTAAACAGATACAAATAAGCAAACAGATCAACTACAATTAGAGCACACCGACTAATAAAGAACACGATAGGAGCAAAGCAACAAATGAATGGGAATATATTGAAAATAGAATGTAACCAAACAAAAACACAGTACGAACAAAACAATATGTTCTAACAGAGTAAATCTAAAACAGAATGTACAACAAATATAAACAATTTAAATGATAAACAAAATATAACAAGGCAAGAAAGATAGATAGAACCTGGATTGTAGCCGAGCCGATGCAGCCGCTCATCGGCAGTAAAGAACCCCTAAATGATGGTCGCCGGAAAGTTGGCCGGAGTGACTGACTGCTGCTGAAACTCCTTGCTGGTTCACGTCGGTGGTGGCTAGGAGTCGGATGGGATAGGTCCAGTTGAGGAGGCGACCACCAGTGATGTGTAATCTTGTGGAGGGAGGGTGGTCGCCGGTGGCTGTCTTGGTCGCCGGCAGTCGTGAAATTCAAATAACGAATGAAAGAAAAATCAAGAAAATTTAAATAGAGAAATCCCTAAGTTCGGACTCAAACAAAGTTCAAATTAATACTAATGCTAACAAAATAAGTTCAATTCAGCTGTAGGAATGATGACAGTGTTGGAAATTTGAATTTTTTTTCAATTTTCAAGAAATTCCGAAATTCATCTTCAAGTAAAAATTAAAAATTGTATGGTCAAACATTCAATTTTTATCGATCATAATCTATCTAAAATGATCCAAATATTCCCTATGTTAATAGTGCTAGAGCTACTCGTTTCGTTACAAAAATCTATATATATAAATATATAATAAAAGAACGAAGTCCCTTAGCAAAATGTTGTTCGCCTTTTCTACCCTTTTAAAATAGAGTTTACACTGGACATAATAATCATTCGATTATTTTCCTAAATTTAGCACTTCGAATTTAACTAAAAAATATGTTTGACCGGAAGTTGAATTTAAATATATCGGATTCGAATTGTGGTTCCGGGAGTTGGAATAGCTTCGTCATGTCATTTGGGACTTGTGTGCAAATTTTGAGTTCATTCCGGGATGATTTGATATATTTCGGCGCGTGTATTGGAAATTGAAAGTTCAAAGTTCATAGGGTTAGAATTGAGGTGTGATTTGCCGCTTCGATGTTGTTATGTGTGTTTTGAGGCCTCGAGTAGGTCTGTGTTATGTTATGTGAGTTGTGGGTATGATTGGACGGGGTCCCGAGGGGCTCAGGCGTGTTTCAGATTGATTTCAGATCATTTTGTCTAGTATTACAGCTGTTGGTTCTGGTTTCCGCACCTATGATTGGTATTGCGCATGTGCGATGGCCGCAGGTGTGAGCCATGTGTCGCAGATGCACAAGAATTCATGGATGGATCTCATCACTGATGCGGAGTGGTAGAAGTGGAAATTGTTCCGCAGGTGCGAGGGGGTCGACTGGTGAGTGTGGTCGCAGAAGCGAAGATTTGACCGCAGATGGGGTGGTCGCAGGTGCGACGAGTTGTCTGCAAATGCGGAAATCGCTGGGCAGAATGCTATAAATCGAGGCTTTTTTTCTTTTACCATATTTTGAGATGTGGAACTCGGATTAAGGCAATTTTTGGAGCAATCTTCATCACAAGTATAAGGGTAAGTGTTCTCTACTCAATTTTGATTATATCTCATGAATCCATCTTAACTTTTAACAATAGGTTGGTGAATTTAAAGAGAAAATTGGGGGTTTTGGCCTAAAATTTCATAATATGAATTTTTGAGTTTTGAACATCGAATAGAGTCGGATTTGAGTGAAACTAGTATGGTTGGAATCGTAATTGAATGGATTTTCAGATTTTATGAGTTTTGTCGGGTTCCGAGGTGCAGGCCCGGGTTGGGATTTTGGCCGGATTCGGGCTTTGATTCAAGAGTTGATCTTTTGTGATCGGTATTGGTTCCTTTGGCATTTTTTGATGTATTTGGATTGTTGTTGGTCATTTTTGAGCCGTTCGGAGGTCGGAACGCGCGGGATGGCATCTTTGGAGCATCGCTTGGCTTGCTCGATGTTGATATTGGCTCGTTCGAGGTAAGTAACTCTTCTAAACTTAGTGTTGAGGGTATGAAACCCTGCAATACGTGTTATGTGATTGAATTTGAGGTGACGCACATGCTAGATGACGGGCGTGTGTGCGTGCACCCTGTGAATTGGGACTCTGAGTTTCCCATGGCACTATATATTGGCCACATCTTGTTCTTATCTGTGTCTCCACCATGTGATATAGTAATTGAGCTGTCAATCATGCTAGATATCATGCTTAGACTTATGTTGATACTGTTTGGACCCACTGAGGTCATTTCTGATGTGGAGTTATACGCTTTCATTGTTTTATATACTCAGTCACACGCACTCATATGCATATCATATCTCAGTCTCTGTTGTTATTCATTGATACATCACATCATCATATTCGGGCTAGTTTCATGGCATTGTGAGCGTAAGAGAGAGAAAGACTGGAGAGATTGATGACTGAGTGAGGCTGAGGGCCTGACTGTGAGGATATTTATGAGTGAGGTTGAGGGCCTTATTGTGAGATATTTATGAGTGAGGTCGAGGTCCTGATTGTGAGGATATTTATGGGATCAGGCTGCACGTTGCATCATATTTATTTATGCGATCGGGGTGCACGTTGTAGCATGTTTATTATAGGGAGCAGACTGCACGCTGCAGCATGTTTGTTGATTTATGCCATGATTGGCTTGATATAGCGCTTGGGCTGAAGGAGCCCCTCAGGAGTCTGTACACACCCCCAGTGAGCACAGGTGCCTACTGAGTACGAGTGCCGAGTGATGAGTGACTGGGAGGACTGAGTGAATTGATGCTTTGAGAGCTTGCATATGGTTTTACCACTGAGTTGCATCGCAATTTATATGCACATTTGACCTACATGCATAGAAATGCATTTTTCCTCATGTTATATAGTATCCATCATTCATGACCTTTTACACACATTGATATGTGGGCACAGAGAGGTTTTTTTGCACTTGATATTTTGTAAGAAAATGGAACTTCTATTGTTGAAAGGATTTTGAGAAAAATCACACTTTTTGAACTTATCTGTATTTTTGGAATTTTCGGCAAAAGAACTGAGTTTCACTAAAAATATTTGAAAAGCATGCCTATTTTTCTCAAACTGTGAATGGGTTGGGCCCTTTTACTTCTGAGATACCCCTTTACTACTTGTGTTATGTTGTTATGAACTGTTGTAGAATACCGGTATTGGACCCGACCTTGTGATAGCTTGTCACTGCTTTTAACCTAAGGTTAGGTTTGTTACTTACTCAGTACATGGGGTCGGTTGTACTGATACTACACTTCTCCACATTGCGTGTAGATGTTGGCTGCAGTTGTTGCTGTGTTTGAGGGTTTCTAGATTTGAAGATGTACCCGCATCCATGTTGTACCTACCTCTGTTGTTCGGGGTAGCCTTAGATTAAATTGTGTTGTTTATGTACTTTTCAAACAGACGATGTATTTATTTCATTTCTTCTTGTAAACTCTATTCTTAGAAGCTCATGATTTGTACTACCAGTCCATGGGAAATGTAATAGATCTAGATAATTTATTTTTTCTAATTGACTTGTTAACATTATTGAAATTGAATAGTTATTAGTTGGCTTACCTAGCAGGTTGGGTTAGGTACCATCACGACTAGCGGATTCTGGGTCGTGATAGCTTCGCACAGCGTAGTCCAGACAGAAGAGTTATGCCGATAGGAAGGTTTGTGATGTTGTTTTCATGGTTGGGGAGAAGGTACTGCTCAAGGTTTCACCCATGAAGGGTGTTATGAGGTTCGGTAAGAAAGTCAAGTTGAGCCCTCGGTATATTGGGACGTTTGAGGTGCTTCAGATAATTGGAGATGTGGCTTACAAGCTTGCCTTTCCACCTAGTTTATCGAGTGTGCATCCAGTGTTTCATGTTTCTATGCTCCAGAAGTAGGTCAGCGATCTGCCTTATGTTTTGGATTTCAGCATGGTTCAGTTGGATGGTGATTTGACTTATGGTGTGGAGCCAGTGGTCATTCTGGATCAGCAGGTTCAAAATTTGAGGTCAAAGGACATAGCTTCAGTCAAGGTTTAGTGGAGAGTTCATCCAGTTGATGAGGCTATTTGGGAGCGAGAGATACGGAGCAGATATCCACGCATATCTGAGACTCCAGGTACGTTTCTAGACTCGTTCGAGGATGAACATTTGTTTAAGAAGGGGAGGATGTAACGACCTGGCTGGTCATTTTGAGAGTTGTAGCCCCATTTCTCCATTTACAGCAAATTTTGTGCTCAATAATTGTTATGTGACTTGGTGGGGTAGTTGGTTCAGGTCCGGAGAGGTTTTGGAATGAATTGAGACACTTAGTCTCAAAATTGGAAGTTTTAAGTTGAAAGGATTGACCGGATGTTGACTTATGTGTAACGACTCTGGAATGGAGTTTTGATGGTTCCGTTAGCTTTGTTGGGTGATTTTGGACTTAGAAGTGTGTCCAGATTCTGATTTGGAGGTCCGCAATAGAGTTAGGCTTGAAATGGCGGAAGTTGGAAATTTGGAAGTTTGACCAAAAGTGGACTTCGTGGTTACCATTCTCGTATTGGAGTTCCGAGAGTTGGAGTTGGTCCGTGGTGTCTTTTTTTACTTGTGTGCAAAATTTGGATCCAATCGGATGTGATTTGATAGGTTTCGGTGTCGTTTGTAGAAGTTGGAATTTTCCTAGTTTCAATAGGCTTGATCGGGGTGCGATTTGTGTTTTTGATGTTGTTTATGGTGATTTGAAGGCTCAACTTAGTCTGTATCATGTTTTAGGACTTGTTCGTATAATTGGTTGAGGTCCCAGGGGCCTCGGGTTGATTTCGGATGGTTAACAGATCAATTTTGGACTTGGAAAACTGCTGAAGAATTTCTGGTGTCCAGTTCTAGTTTCCTCCTTCGCGTTCGCGATAGGAGTCACGCGTTTGCAAAGGGTAGCTGATGGAAGGTGGGGATTTTTTCTTCGCATTCGCAAAGAGGAAGACGTGTTCATGAAGGTCAGGTTAGTTGGCGCATCGCGAACGTGAGAAGGGGAATGCTTTCACTAAGAGGAGAGGAGGCAACTGGGATCCCACGCATTTGGTCTATGCGTTCGCGTAAGGTAGACCGCGTTCGCAAAGCATGGGGTCAGCAAGGCATCGCGTTTGCGAATGGTGACTCACGTTCGCGAGTGGTGCCTCGCGTTTATGTAGGAGGCTTTTGGGCAGCAGTTTCATTTGTGCTACGCGAACGCGAGATGGGGGTCGCGTTCACGAAGAAGGGATACCTCGGCAGATTTAAACATTTCAAAAATGAGGATTTGGGTTCATAACACAAAAATTGATTTTGGGAGCTCGGTGGGAGGCGAATTTTGGAGAGATTTTCAAGTGGGTGATTGGAATAAGTGATTCTTACCTAGTTTTGTTAAATTTCCATGAATATACCTTTGATTTCTTCATTTAATTAGTGATTGGGGTGGATAAATTGGGGAAAACTGAGGAAAATTCTTAGGCCGAATTTTGAGGTTTTGATCGAGATTTTGGTATTGGATTTGAGTAATTTTGGTATGGTTGTGGTTGAATGGGTGATTGAATTTTGTGGCCTTTACCCGATTTCGAGACGAGACGCCGAGTGCTACTGAACAGACTCAGAAAGCAGCTCACCACTAGGCCTCGGGGTAATGGGGGTGTGCACCGGAATGACTGTCATGTGCACCTGCCTCAGATCCTACATGATTAATGCAGAAGTGCAGCGTGAGTACATAAACAACATGTACCCAGTAAGTATCCAGTCTAATCTCGAAGAAGTAGTGACTAGGGGTCGACACCGACACTTACTATGGGCCAACAATAAATTACAGAAATGCTAAATAGGCATGGGATATGTGAATAATAATGATTACTCAATAACAAGTAGTCATTAAATGATTCTTTGACAAATAGTAAATTCCAAAAGTTTTCAACTTTCGGCCCAATAAATAAATTATAACCTCCCAAATCATAAAAATAATATCAAGTGTATTCGGAGTCCAAGCATTAGCACACACGACTTATGTCGAGGTCGTACGACCCGATCCAGAATAATGTATACACTACTGAGGGTCGAGCGACACGAATCATAAATGCATCTATTATACTGCCGAGGCATTTAGCCCGCTCTAAAATAAGTGATAATACTTTATGAACACTCGGTTTAAAAGCTATTACAAGGCTTGTGAACAACTATTTTTTACCACACCAAAATTCTATACTTTTTTTTTTTTTGCTAAAAATATTAATGTTATATCTAATCTTAATATTTTAAATTTTTATCTTACTTTTAATAGGTTCTATTTAAGAAAATTAAAAACAACAAAAATATTCACATTCTTAGAATATAAGATTTTTCCTATGTTTAAGTAAAAGAAGATATATATATATCTTATCTTCTTTTATTCAATAAAAAAAAACTTTTAAATTTAAGAAAAATAAATTTAAATAAATTATAAAAAAATAATAATAATAATAAATAAATAAATAACGGGAAAAACACCCCACTCCCTCACAT
>ML306807.1:6520-61174 GCA_005239505.1 Nicotiana paniculata
CATATATATATATATATATATATATATATATATATATATATATATATATATATATATATATATATGTGTGTGTGTGTGAGAGAGAGAGAGAGAGAGTCTGAAATTACTTTCACACAAAAAATAAAAGTAATGTATTGAATTCTTCAATAATATTGCTAGGAGTAATCATAGTCTAATTCAGATGGTGCATGTGTATGAGATGGGAGTAGAAGTGACATTGTAGAATAAAGGGGATGAATGAGGACAAGGACATGAGGGAATGGCAAATTGTTGACAATGTTCTACAGCAGCATAGTTTGGCTTAAGGAATAATAAATTGTAGATAGAGTAGTAGAAATGTACACGAAACGGTTTAATTGGGAGGTCTAACGTCCCACCTACTTGAAACATGTGATATGTTGGCTAAGCTTTAGTGTTGTAGGACCATTTACCCATACTCTCAACTCAAACCCCAACACTTAACCATTCCCACACACAAGAAAAGTTGATAATGATAAATGATAGAAATATATTATATATATTTGACATGATAGGCCAGTTTAATTTTTGAGAAATATCCAGCCCCATAGCCATATTGGTGGTGGCACGTCTTCTTCACTTGTTGTCGTGGACCCTCTTCTCCCCTATTTCCCTATAAACTCTATAGCCTTTATTACTATCACTTTAGCTATCTAACCATCAAATTTAGGTCACGCAACTGCTTTTAGTTAGGTCTTTGCTTGAATTTTGATCACCTTTCTTTTCACGTTAAGGCAGGGGCGAATCCAATATTCTCATTAAATCTCCTATACAAATAGCCGGTCTATTTAATGTTCATAGTAGTTTATTAGTTATTTTCTCTAACCAGTATATATTATGTATCTGTCGAATATTTTTAATTTAAGCTGGCTGCTTACATTAATTCTTCTATATGAAATTACTTGAAACTATTTACTTTAACATCTACATCCACTTATGTACTCTAATGAGCGAGAGGTGAGGGTTAATAGAAGAAAAAACCAAAAAAGAGTGAATGATTTCCCTAGTTCCTTTTTTCTCTAGTTACTTAACAATCATTATGTTCATCATTCACAAAAAAGATGGTTAATAATGTAAAGATTACGTGAAAAGTGAAGGACTAAAAAGGCTAGGCTGGCTATAAACTAATTAACTTGTTGTATGGGAAAAGGTTAATAAAAAGGTAAGCGTAGAAAGTTTTGTAAGGACCTTTTGCTTTCACGTTTCATGACAAGGAAAAAGGCAAACGAAACTGTTTGTTTTGTTTTGCTTTGTGTGTTGGGAAAATGGGTATGAGGAAAGGGGAAAGGAATAACGTGGAGAAGGCAAGAGCCGTGCAAAAGTAGTTGAAATATAGATTACTTAAAAAGGGGATAATTTAGAAGCAAAAAAAGAAGAAGAGGGTCATTGTCTTAAACAGAAGATGCACCTATACACACGAGGGCCTGGAAAAGCACCAAAAATACAAAAGAGATGGGGTTCCCCCCCGCACGTGTATTCACTCCGTTAAAATACTCCCCTTTTCCCTTCCCCTTCTCTTTCGCACGAATATCATTTCCTTTTCCTATTGCTCTTTCTTGTTTTTTTGTTTCTCGCCTGCTGTCTGGTACTCGTATTAGAGTCTAATTATACTCGGATTTACATTGTGTAGGATACCATCAGAGAGAAGTACTCTCTATCAAGAATTTTTTTCATACTCAGAACTTGAACTCGAGACCTTTGATTAAGGGAAAAACAGTCTCATCCATTGCACCATATCCTTTGGTGTTCTCTTCCTATTACTGTTATGTACTACTCCCTCCGGTCTACAATAAGTGACCAATTTGCTTTTTTTATTTTGGTCCAAAATAAGTGTTCATTTATATGATCAAGAAAAAATTCAATTTGTTTTTTTCAAAATTACCCTTATGTATGTATCCCTAAAAAGTCTTTTACTCCTCACATTAACTATGCTGCAACATTTAATTAATGGTAGTTTAGTTACACTAACTATTTTTGTCTAAAATTTTGTATTTCTTTAATGGGTGTGCCTAAAGCAAATTGGTCACTTATTGTGGACGGGAAGGAATAATACTTTATTTTTTATAAGATTTTCCATTTTTTTGGTTCAAAAGGCTACTTTATAATCCTTCCAATTTAATTTATATGAACCCATTTGACTGGGCACGAAATTTAAGAAAAGAGATAAGACTTTTGAACTTGTAGTGTAAAATGAGGCACATATAGTTTGTGTGGCTATAAATCATTGTATAAATATAAATTATTTCCAAATATGAAAAAAAGTCATTCTTTTTTGCACGGACTAAAAAATAAAGTTCACATAAATTAAAACGAAGGAAGTATTAATTGAAGTTGTAGTACAAGGAGGTCGGCATGAGACGTCGGTTTTTAATTAACATCCTTTTGCCACTATCTTTCTTTCCGAAAAATACTGCGGTTGTTCTTGGGCAGCATTACAAAAAGTGCTAGAAATATAAGTAACTGCACTATTGTGCCTTGCTACACTATGCCTAGTTGTAAATTTATTTTAACTTTCAAAGAGAAGTACCTTAAATTCTAAAGAGAAAGTTATTTTATTCTTGTGAGAAAAAAACTAGTGTTTTAAATATTTTAATTATAAACTATAATTTATAATATTTTTATGTAATTTTTAGATATATAGATTTACTTTTTAAAAATGTTATGATATCATTAAAAATTAAATGCGTTAAAACTATTTCTTTATTATTTTATATACGAAAATTAACTTCTATGGTCAGGACGGGGACTCTTTATGTCTACGATGTAGCCTAATTTCATTTTAGCTACTTATTTTTATATCCAATTAGACCATTTTTACTCCTTAATTGGCGTACTATATACAAAACAAAATAAAGGGGAAAGAAACCAAACAACTCACAGCTCACGACGGTCACGTGATCCGAGTAAAAAACTGAAGCGGTGGCGCATTACGCATCCTCTTCTGTCACCCAATACAACATCCCTTTTCCTTACTGTCTTCTGACAATAAATGCGCACCCCTGGCGTCAGTTTTGCCATTAATAGCCCAACCTATCTATCTTGCGCCGCTTACAGAAAATGGCACCTCATTAAATTCGACCGTAATCCAAGGACATTTCCGTCATTCCATTCTTCACTAATAATTCCAATTTTCCAAACATTATCCACACCCACCACCTCCCCATCTTCGTAATAATACCACAGATCTTTGCTTTAATGTTCCTTTGACCCCACATTTCCCTACATAATTACAAAATAACAGCTAGAGAGAGAGACTCAACTCAGTTTTTTCGTGATTTCATTTCATTTCTACTTTTTCTTTCATCTTTTTATTAATAAATCGCTGTCATTTCTCGATGTTTGTGTTTGTTCTTCTTCGAATGTCTCGCGATCTTCCTTGTTAAATTCCGGCCGTTCAGTTACCGGAAAATTCATCATTCTTTGCCGGCGAAACAGAAATTTTTTTTGTAGTTTTTTATGTCAAGGATCAGCATGAGTAGCGTACAAAATACAGTAGATACGGTAAATGCTGCTGCTACTGCCATAGTTACTGCAGAGAGTAGAGTTCAACCGTCTTCAGTTCAGGTATATAACTATATATATATACATATATATATATATATTTCTGTTTCTCTGTATTTATGATAGTATGTAAATTTTTATGTATTAAGATATCACTTTTTAAAATTATAGGTTTACGATGATGAACTTAAAATCCAGTATAAAGTTTTTTGTGTTAACTTTTATCCTTTTCTTGTTTATAATGATTTGATGCAAATTTCTTGCTGTTGTGAAGTTAAAAGGTAAAAGCTTTTTATTTTAGTTTTTAAATTTCTCCTTACTAATTATTGCGTGTGAGATTCTTTTGTGGACTGGATTGGAGATTTGGATTGATAGTTGAATTACAGTGGTATCACGTTTATCAGCTAAAATGATCTGAAATCATCAAACAAAGGGAATACAGATCAGGGAAAGAAAACGAAGCTGGTGAAGAAATGATTATGTATGATTAGCAATCATGGTTAACAAGCCAGCTGAGGAAGAACAAACCCGTGCTGATAGGTATAGGAAATTCATGTGGTGGTCAACTCTGTAGAATTAAAGTTTGTGGGCTATGTGTAAGATATTGAGGGGAGATGAAAGATTGTTTGCTATGATTTGATATGAATATTCGGTCCATTATGGATGCTGAAACCTGTATTTAAGGTGATTAGAGGATAGATACACATGTGGAGGGAAAAGCTTGAGAAAATTCGGCTTGCTTAAGGGGAGTTCTGCTGCAATCTTCAACGCATTTAGGATTTGTGGACTGCGAAAAGTACCTTTCTTGCCTTTTTAGCTGAGATCAAGTGGTCGATTGCGTAAAAATCGAAGACTTTAGCTGCATCTGGGTTGTTCCAGTATGAGGGTCTCCTTTTTCTTTATCTTGAAAATCAGTTAAGCAATAAGCAGTTCTCGTTTCTTCCACAATTCTTGGGTCATCGCCTATCATATGACCATCTGCAGCACTGGTTTCTTCCATTTCATTTTGAGTGTGATACAATCAATAGTCAACGAGGGGAGCAGTGCCATCAGAGAACGTAGCATCCGACTGAAACCACATATTTTGGATCTGGCTTTTAAAAGTGATTGCTTGGACTTTGGATTTAAGGACTTATTGGAGAAAAGAGAATTCTCTTTGACTCCGGATTTGTTTCACAAGACCTACTGCCTTTCGAAAATAAGTGTCTAATTCAAATGCTTTGACTATTCTTCTAAAAAGGGAATCATGTCTTTTAGCCGAAGATGTTAGTCATTGTAACTTCTATGGATAAGTTGTGGAAATCTACAAGCTATGTCCATAAAATAGGAGAAGATTGAGGCCTGAGGAAGGATTCAATCTGCTTTTTTTGCATCATTAGGTTTAATAAGATGTTTTGGAAACTAGGGAGAGCCAGTTTCATTACATTCAGTTGCATTAAATGGTTTACTATGATGTTTTAATTTTATAAAGTTTCAACAAAAGAGATATATGCTTACTTGTAGGTATAAGTTTTCTTCTCCATCTTTCTGATATGTACACCAGCTTTTGGGATTAGAAACAGCCAATATAAAGTGAGAATTTGTGTATGAAATTTCTGGGAACTGTGTGACTAGTTGATAGGTTATTTGAGGTTGGAGAATAATAGTTATGAACCGAGTCAGTGGAGAGTAGTAGTAGTTTAGGATCTTTCCTTGGGACTGAACTACTTTGACAATATATCAGTTCGTCGGATGATGCAGGGTAGCCACCTTTTCCTGTTCCGAGAATCATTTATGATACTGCATATAGCTATAATTGGTTTTTGTCTTGAAGCCATATTTTTATTCTGAATCAGTGCTGAAAGTTCGTCCGTTCTATCTTGTAGATGTTAGTAAGCTCTAGGCCCTATGGTTGTGCATTTAGGTAGCTTTTTCAATTGAGAAATGGTGCTCCTCTTTTCCATCGAGAATTCTTTGTACGGCTAAAGGTCTCTATGCTGTTGGAAACTTGAAAATAAAAATACCAGCTAAAGTATAGAATGAACTTATCCTACTACACTTGCCCGATATGCTTGCCTTTTACTTGGGAGTTCTATGTCTAATTATATGGCAATTGGCCTTTGCATATGCATTTTTTTATTCTTGTTTCTAATTTATACAAGTTATGATTAGAAAAAAGAGGCTGCGTCTTTGTGAAAATGGTTGCGCATAAGTTGTACTTTCAATATCCAAAGTGCATAGTGTTTTGAGAAGGACGGGTACCTCTTGCAGCCTAGCTTCTTTAATCTATGATAACTAGAAGTAATCACTGATGCCCAAAGAATGTATTTCTTTGTGCACACTGGCTCTACCGGTTTATATATGAAATTGCTGAAAAAGAATGTTGATAGTCAGGAAAATCTCTAACTTGGGCAGTTCTGGGGCACCTATAAGCTGTAGACAGTTATTACCATCTTTACCAAGCTTTTGTGGCATATATTTTAATGCTGACTAGATCGTTTAGCGATGAATTAGGACTCTCAAGATATTCAGAGAAAAGTAGCATTACTCAAGGCAGAGGAGATGTCATTCCAATTTCCAACTCTGATGATTGAATAAATGTTGGTCATGCTTTGGGTATATACCAGGCTAAAGCAGCAAAGCTTGTGTGTGGTGTGAATTTAACTTCACGTAAGAAACCACCAAAAGGAACTCTTAGTAATCAGATCATCAAGTTGGTAGGTTTTATACCTGGTCAAACACTAATTTAAGCAGCCTAGAATGCTGAATAAGTGGAAGTATAACTTTTTCTTCCTTGCAATCCTTTTAATTCATTTTTTAGTCTTAAATTTGGGTATTTGCTAGGAGCCTGGTACTTCAGAGATTTAATCAGTGTCAACTTGGTCAATATTTGAGCTCCTCTCACATGCCCACTAATTGACAAGGTAAAATAGTGAATAATTCGAAAGAAAATATAGTACTAGTTTCCTCAGTAGTCTATGGTTGTTGTAGACAATTAAAACAAGTAAGAAGACTTCAACTTAAGCGTAATAGGATTATGCAAACAACCTCAAGACAAATAGCAGTTGTTCCGATCTCTAGATAGCGTGTACACTTTGAAATCTATGCATCGACAACTATATATTATGACCTTGTAGGTTTGTTCTGTTCAGCATTGAAGTCCGTTATATTGGATCTTTTCTTGTGCTGGCTTTTGATTTCAATGTAGCATGCAACAGTGTTATTGAGATGCTTGACTTATTAAGTGGATTCAAGTTTCAAGATGATTTAACTAGCATGGATTTATTTGTTTGTTATAACATTGAGGATTAGAGTGTTCACAGTTTGGGAGTCTGTTTGTCGTTTTCCGTTGAAGAGTGAAGAAACGTGAAATTTTTCGAACTTCTAGTTTGAATTCTGCTTGTATTCTTCTTCCCTTGCCTTCTCATCATTGTTATATGTCGTTAATTTCTGTTATTGGTTTCAAGTCTTAAGATGATTTAACTAACATGGATTGAATGTACTTGTTATAATGCTGAATCCTAGATTTGTCTAAAGGTCTTAAATTATGCTCATAATTGTCCTTTCAAGATTTATTAGTCACAAACTTAATTATTTGGTTACAGAAGAGAAGATGGGGAAGCTGCTGGAGTGTATACTGGTGTTTTGGTTCTTACAAGCACAGCAAACGAATTGGTCATGCCGTCCTTGTTCCTGAACCTGCGGCACCTGGACCTGCTGTTCCAGTTACTGAAAATCCAAACCACTCAGCCACCATTGTAATTCCCTTTATAGCTCCTCCCTCTTCTCCTGCATCCTTTCTTCCATCTGATCCTCCTTCTGCTACCCAGTCACCCGCTGGATTACTCTCACTCAAATCCTTCTCTATTAATGCATATTCTCCCGGTGGGACTGCAAGTATTTTTACCATTGGTCCCTATGCTCATGAAACACAGTTAGTTTCCCCACCTGTTTTTTCTACCTTCACCACTGAACCATCTACTGCTAATTTTACTCCCCCACCTGAGCCGGTGCATATGACAACACCACCTTCACCAGAAGTCCCTTTTGCGCAGCTTTTGACATCATCACTGGCCCGCAATAGACGATATAGTGGGTCCAATTATAAGTTCCCGTTGTCCCAGTATGAGTTTGTGCCTTATCAAGATCCAGGAAGTCCAGGTAGTAATCTAATATCTCCAGGTTCAGTAGTATCAAATTCTGGCACCTCCTCACCTTTCCCTGGCAAATGCCCTATAATTGAGTTCCGTAAGGGGGAACCTCCAAAATTTCTTGGTTATGAACATTTCTCCACTCGCAAATGGGGTTCAAGGGTTGGCTCAGGATCTTTGACACCGAGCGGCTGGGGCTCTAGGCTGGGTTCCGGAACTCTGACCCCAAACGGTGGGATTTCAAGGCTAGGTTCTGGGACTGTGACTCCAAATGGTGGGGAGCCACTTTCCCGAGATTTTTACGTTTTGGAGAACCAAATCTCCGAGGTAGCATCTCTTGCCAATTCTGATAATGGATCTGAAATTGCGGAGGGTGTAATTGATCACAGAGTTTCATTTGAATTAACTGGAGAAGATGTCCCAAGTTGTAGAGAAAAGGAGCCCGTCATGTCACATTCGCAACAGACATTGCCAATGGATGTCCCTGCCCCCTCCAATAAGGAAATGAGAAGTAGTAACTCTAACGTCGAAGAAAAAACAAATGGATTGCCTGAGAAAGCGTCAGAAAGGGAGAACGATCAATGTCATCGAAAACAGCGGAATATTACATTTGGTTCAAGCAAAGATTTTGATTTTGACAATGTGAAAATAGAAGTTTTGGAGGAGGACAGTGTTGACTGTGAGTGGTGGACAAGTGACAAGGCTACTGGAAAGGAGTCAAGTATTCAAAACAACTGGACTTTCTTTCCTGTGTTGCAGCCAGGAGTCAGCTAATGCCTGAGAACTAGAGGTTTATGTTGGATATCAATGTTAAACACATGGATGTTACTGCTTCTGATAAAATAAGCTGGATTTGAGGCGAAGATTTCTAATTGCAAAGAAGACAGATAAGAAGATTGCAAACTTGGCTTTAAAACTGAAGAGTTGGACTTATTACACATCATGCAGCAGTAATTGGTTTTTGGTGCTCAGATGAGAACTCACCTGAAAATATTCCTTTGAATAAAGGACTTCTGTATACACCATAGAATATGTTTGAAAAGGACATGTAAATGATTTTTCCTTACTTTGACCTGGGAATTTTTCACTTCCACATGTTTATGGTATCAAAGTTATTATGCTATAATTTTTCAGACGACTGGTGGTAATCTAGCTTCTTGGTGTTTAACTTTGGAAAAAAGGAAAACTTTATCGAGGAATCTATACTTTGTTTATGCACACGCCATACTGTATCCTTTTGTTCAACATCTGGCCGGGGAAATGGTTCTGCCTTACAGAAAATTAAATGGGAGTATTATGATTAGGAATTTAACTTTCAAATCTTCAGATCAACGTCTTTAGCGTTAGCAATTCACTTAAGAGTTGGCAACTTGAAATAGACTGAAAACTGAATTTCTGCACACCTTATATTGTCAAAAGTCCAGGTCTTTATTCGTAAAAAAAAAAAAAAAAAAATGAAGGTAATAACAGTAAGTACAAGTTAGACGTAAAAAAGGTTTCAATAAAAAGAACATCCTATGAAGTGTAAGAACTTAGAGCATCAATATAAAACTAAGTATTGTAACGGCTTGAGTCGCTTAAGTGCTTTTGAAGATAAAGAATGTAACAACATCAAGAAGATAAAAAGAACATAAAATTAACATAACAACTAAACTATCATCAATATAAAAAAAGGTATACTTATGACTAAGAAGTAGTTTTAGGATAATTTGCATGATGTGTATCTATTTTTGGTAGAATAAAAAAGAATTAAATATGACTAAGAAGGTGTTATAAATTTTGGGGTAGGAGTGATCCAAATGCCTTGGGGCAGGATGTTGTTACTAGGCGTGGCAATTTGAGTCCAAACTCATCCAATCCGCTCAACTCGCTCAGAGATTAATAGGTTGGGCTACAAATATTTTAGCTCATGGGTTTATTTGGGCTTCCTATTTTGGGATTTTTTTCTCTTCCTATACCATATATGAAACTTTATTACCAAATATGTGCATATTTTCTAATTTACTCGGCCTGTTTACATTTTTCTACGATTTTTATATCATTCATTAATTATTATTTATTAGTAGCTAAATCTTCCTAAATAGGCGCGCTATAAATCAGGAAAAGAATATCCTAATTGATTTAGCGACCTTCAGTTCAAATTTGAACGGAAATCCTTTATCTGATCTGCAAATTTTTTTCGTAAGCTACAATTCAAAAAAAAGAAGACGAAAAGCTTCAACAAACTGAAATCAAATTGTAGAAATCAGTTCATCGAGTTTCTTCCTCAATCCAGAAATCAAAAAGGCGACCAATTATTCCACAAAATCAAGTCAAATTGTAGAAACCAATACTGTCGATACTCTGTTCTTCATCTTTTTTTTCTCAATCCACAAATCAAAAAAATAATAAAATATAGAACAATACCTCAGCAACAACACGCAATCATGTCCAAAATTCCAATCATGCTACAACTGAAAGGGGAAAATCTGATTATAAAAAATGGGTCTCATCTCTGTATTTTTTGAGAAGAAGAAGGAATGGAGAAGAGGAAGAAAGGGAGCGGAAAAACGGCGCTGGTCTTAGGAATTAGGGGGGGTTAATTAAAATTGTTATGTTACAAATTCTATGAAAGTCTGATTTTATGTTAATATCTACAAAATTCCTACATTTATCTACAAATAAACTACAAATCAGTTTAAGTATAGAAGTATTGATTTTAAGGGTATCTACAAAATTACTACATTTATACTACAATTAAACTACAATCTATGTTGGAAAAAAATATTGACTACAAAATTACTACATTTATACTACAATTAAACTACAATCTATGTTGGAAAAAAATATTGACTACAAAATTACTACATTTATACTACAATTAAACTACAATCTACGTATTCATTATACATTGATTATACACTTATTATATATAAATTATACACTTCAAATGCACCAGAAAGAAATTGACCCAGAACCTCCACCTATACACGATACTACTTCAAGCGAAAAATTTATCCACTGTATCTATCCATAAACAATAATACATATTCAAGTAGTCACCATCGATAAGAAAGGGGGAAAATCCAAATCCACCGCCCAAAAATCTAGTTGACAGTAAATATAAAAAAGAAAAAAAGCAACTAGATTTGAGGTTAAGAGAATGAAGAGAAGACGAAAGTGAAAGAAAAAGAAAAGCCAACAAATTTTTGAAGAAAGAGAGAGACGATGAGAAGAAGGAATGGAGAAGAGGAAGAAAGGAGAGGGGGAAAACGACGCTGATCTTAGGAATTTTGGGGAGAGAGAAACGTGGGATATATGGACACCTTTAATTAAGGAGTAAAAAACATCCAATTAATTAGACCCTTAATTAAGTACGGTATAGAATTAGTAATTTGGTATATTAAGTGTAATTAAGTCAAACCTTAAATATTGAGGGTAATAAGGTTTCCTATGTGGTACAGGAATGTAAGAATTCCTATTTTTTTATAGCTCATTTTGACCCATTAAGCAGCCCATATACAACCCATGAAACTCAGGGATCTCAACCCAACTTATTTAGAAATTTACTTAGTCGCCCCAATTTTTTTTTTTTTTTTTTTGTATTTTCAATTTTCTGTTTTTCGTTTTTCTGCCCCCACTACACCACTCATCCACCCCTACCCCATACCCCGAGCTAACTCCCTCAATTTTTTTTTTTACTTTTCTTTTTGTATTTTCAATTTTCTGTTTATTTTTTTATTTTTTTGCACCACCCACCTACCCTATACCCTGTTCCCCAACCCTTGCCCCCGCACAAACCCCCTAAAAAAAAGTATTTTCTGTTTTTTTGTTTTCTGCACCACCCTGCACCCGCAAAATATTTTTCAACTTTTTAAGATAAAAGGATTTTTTATTCAAGATGAGCATGATTCTATAATATGGGTCAAGTTGAGTGACTTATTGTTTAGCCCATCTTGACCTAGCCCATCTTAGCCCAAATACACTTTGGGTTGAGTGAGACAATGACCTATTTATTGACCTAATCCATCTTGACCCGTCCAAATTCAGCTCAACCTACCCATTTTTCACCCCTAATTGTCACCTCATGACAAAGCGGAGAGGAATTTGGTGGCATCCCTTACGTACGTTTTTAGCATCAACATGTCATGAGCTGACGATTTTAGAGAAAAATGAGTGTGATAGGTGCCATGTTGAAGGTCAAAGGAGACCATCTCACGAGACCTACACAAAAATAATAGACCGTGGTCCATATATTACTATATAGTATATTTGCTTTACATCCTAAAAACTTGGAAGCCAAGAGACATAGAATGATTGTCTCCCAAAAACAAGGCTTCTTCCGTGGATTCTTTGTCAACCAACTTAGATATCTTACAAATTGATGGGTTAATTAGAATCTTGGAAAAGTAATTGAATTCTTAGTAGTTCGTTACTTGTAGATTTTACAAGATAACATCTAGGGAGGTCAGGTGAATTAGTTCCTTCTGCAGTCTGCCTATATTAACTGCAAGGTAGTGGTGTTAAGTGATATAACCCTACCTTCATAGTTCACAGCATAGACAACATTGTTGTTATATAATACCTACAACTGAAAAACGAGCGATGCAGTTGGCTACTACTAACAACGAAAAACAAGGATTTAGCACCATTTTTTAGGATGGCAAACTCGAAGCGCATGCCACAACCTCAAAATCATTCGCGCTGGTTGAAGGATTCGGTCCAGACAATTGTTGAATGGAGCCTGAATCGATGCGCTGTTATAATCGTGGGATGTAAAGGAAAACCATGACTTGCAGACAGCACTAAAGCTTAAACAATCACAAACACAATTCAATTTTGAAAAATTAAATTGACTATCAAATCTGGAAGCCCTGTCCACGTTAATTACGTATTCATAATCCCTTCGTCGAAAAATTACATTATAGAAGGTCAAACTTTTATTTTATTTTATAAATATATGTATTATATTTTGAATTCTTTAGAGAATCCAATAACTTAGCTAAGTGGTCAGGGGTCACAAGTTCCAATGCAGGAAATGATTATAGGCTTTAATGCTTAAAATTTTTCTTCCTAATGCTCTTCACTGTTAAAATATTTGTTACGTAAAAAAAGTATCTATTATGTATTTAAATATTTATTATGTGTATTACTAAATCAAATATCCTTCCCAGCAAGTATATTATTTTGTACTTTAGTTAGGAATGTTTACTTATAAGTTATTTTTTCAATCATCTATAATTTATTTTTTGTTTAGTGATAACTAATCCTAGCATAATTTATTACAACATAACTTATACTGGTATAACTTATCTTGGCATAAGCCGTACTCAAACCAAACGACCCCTTGTGTGTCCAACCATCAAGCCAGGGTTGGGATCCTGTCCAGTAAAGAATCGTCAGGTAATGCTCTCATTGATAAAAGACACGTGTCCACCTAGTACAAGTAATGATTTGAGATTGTAACCCCTTTTTTCCGTTCTCTCACTTTAATTTAGTAGTCTGATTTTCCATGGTCGACAACTCTCTCTTTTTTCTTTCACTAATTAGATGATGTATTCGTGTGATGCACGAGCCCAATTGTTGTTGTTTTTTTCTTTATCTTATTTTTTTTTAATATTTCTAGATCTATTGCTAATTATACAATTTCTATGTCTTTAGGGAAAGAAGAAAGAGAATAGACTTTTGTGTAATACGTATAGAACCACGATTACATGTATTGTTATTTATCTTTTGCATTATGTGCATTTTAATATTTCTGAAATCGTATTACTATTCCAATCACTTTGAAATACTTGCTGAAGTTTAATGCTTTATTATACAACAATTAGATAATAATTCAAGTAGAATTTAAATTATTTCCACATAGGGTGTACACTTTTTTATTTTAAATTTTTTTGCACTACTAAATTTTAAATTATAAAATAATAATAATTAAAAATTCAGTTGAAAAATAAGTCGTCATGTATTTTTCTAATTGTTTAAATTGAATGATATACAGTTTTATTATTTTAGTATGTTCAGTTGTGTTAATGTATTACTTTTTTCTTTTTATACTCATCAAAAATTGAAAAATAAAACATATTAATATTATTCCCAAATAGTTGATGAAAAGTATTTTTTGTTCCTTTGAAATAATAATCGTGATTTTAATTATTAAGAATTTTAACAAAAAAAAATGTATTTTGTTCTAGTTGAATGACATAATATTAAAAATAGATTAATCTCTCAATCATGCTAAATACTAATCAAATTGAACTTAAATTGAAATACTGCAGTTTTTTCTAGTTTCATTTGATATGATTGAGATACTATTTAGGGAATAATGTAATTTTATCATAATAGTAGTATATTTTGAGATTTTTTAAAAATAATTAATTGTATGTTTATGTATTTTAAAATTTATATAATATTGAATTCTTATTGAATAGAGTATGTACTCAACTAACTCCTTATGACGATACTTCTCATACTTCCTAATATATAATGGTTTTTAAATGAAAAAAATTTCACAAATTAATTGTCTTAATTGTTACTTCAGATATTCTCAACTCATATTTTAGAGAGGAGATACTTATTATACAATCTGAATAAATTTTTAATATTTTATAATAAAAAGGGACTTAAACTATATTTTATTTTTAAATATTTTTTCCGAATTTTATAAAGTATTCCAATTGAAATTACAATTTAATGAGAACTTTGTATAAAATGATATCATTTTATAATGATATAATAACATTTGAATGTAAAGCAACATACGTTATCACTAATTCTTTTTTAATGAAATTTTCTTTACCTGGAATAGTTAATAAATAAATTAAATGAAATAATATTTCTTAAGGAGATAAAAGAATTATCATATATAAATATATGTGACCTTAGTATTTTAATCAGGTGAACATTTGAATTATAAAATTACCAAAAAAATATTTTTTTTTGTTGAAAGTACTTATTGAAAAAATAATAATAACAATCAAGTAATGTATTTAATGAAGATAGTGAAGGTTGAACGGGTCCACCAAACTTTTGAGCCTAGTATACAAGCAAACAATGCACTAATATATTTAAAATGACCATTATGCCCTTGGTCAACCTCCTCTTCTCTCTATATAATAGAAATTTACTTAAAATTAAATCATAAATTATAATCTGTTTAAATTGATCCAATTAACATAAAAAGACTACGTGCTACAATACCCATTTTTAATATCCACATCAAACATCATCAAATTGAAAATTTAATTTGAATGACATTATTTTTCTATTTGAATATTTTACAAGAGAATACATTAAAGCTGCAAGTGTCATCTATATTAACAAATTTTCTAGAATAAGAAGCTTACCAATATATCTGTAAGCTATTTTTGAATACGTCCAAATTGGTTTCACAAGAGTTTCAACTGTGGAAAAAATCAGCTACTTGATGAAAGTTAACACGAACAACATCATTCTTCAAAATACGATAAAAGATGAAAAAGACTTACTGTTAATTTTACTTCATGTCTTGTATACAACAAAATCAAGATAAATTTTTAGTACAGTAAATAAAGAAAACTTTCAAGGGGACTTGCACCCCTAAAGAGGCAATTTACTACTTCAAACAAAGAGAACCAAATGCACTAAACAAATATTAACATGATATAAATTATAGTAATTCATATTAGTTTAAATTATATTTTATTATAACTCGTTTAAAATGATGTTAACTGTGATAAAATGTAAAACATGTGATAGAAGTCTATATAAATTTTTATAGGGATTTTAATTTTTTTCTTAATTAAGGAGATAAGAGAAATGTTTTTATTTTTCTATAGATTTTTCATAAGTTAATTTTCATAATACTTTAAAACAGTGTGGGTAAATATGAAAATTTTGTAAATATTTACCAATATCTTCTTTTGTTGCACTATTATTTAAAAGATTAAGTTTACTTTCTCTGTGAAAATTTCTAGTTAACAAAACTAAAATTAATAATTTTACCAAATGAGAAAAAGGAACGTTTCAAATGATTATTTGCATACAGTACTCTCCATAAAAGTAGCCTAATCAACATTGAGTAACATTTAAAGAAGTGTTGTAGTTATGAAAATGTGGGTCCCATGTGTATCATTGATAGTTAGCATTTTAGAATTGCAAACAAAGTAGGATTTTCTTTAAATGACAAATATACCCTTGGTCTACCAACTTCTCATTTCTATATAATAGAGATTTTTCTATAGATTTTTCATATGTTAATTTTCATAATACTTTAAAACAGTGTGGATAAATACGAAAATCTTGTAAATATTTACCAATATCTTCCTTTGTTGCACTATTATTTAAAAAATTAAGTTTACTTTCTCTGTGAAAATTTCTAGTTAACAAAACCAAAATTAATAATTTTACCAAATGAGAAAAAGGAACATTTCAAATGATTATTTGCATGCAGTACTCTCCATAAAAGTAGTCTAATTAACATGGAGTAACATTTAAAGAAGTGTTGTATGGAAATGTGGGTCTCATGTGTATCAATGATAGTTAGCATTTAAGAATTGCAAACAAAGTAGGAATTTTTTTTGAAATGACAAATATACCCTTGGTCTACCAACTTCTCATATCTATATAATTGTGATGACCCAAGGGGTCATTTTATGAATTAAGACTCCGTTCTAAGCTTATTAGCCATAAAAAGACTAATTTTAATTACCTCAATTTGCATGCTCCGTACGGGCGTGAAACCGGAAAGCTTTTATGTGAAAATATAAGAAATAATAATTTTTAGAATCAAAATTTGATTTTAGTTGACTTGAGTCAACATTTTTAGTAAACGGACCAGTATCTGTGTTCCGGCGATCCCGGGAGATCCGCAGTAAAATATGGGACTTGGGCGTATGCCTGGAATGAATTCCGAGGTCCCAAGCCTTAGAAATCAATTTTCGAAAGAAATTGTTTTGCTGAATTATTAATGAAATAAAGAAAAGAATTAATGTTTGAAACTATTGGTATCTGGCTCGTATTTTGGTTCCAGATCCCAGTACAGATTTGTTATAGTATTTGAATACTAACTATGAAGTTTGGTGAGAATCGGAGTTTATTTGACATGATTCGAACGTCAAATTGAGAAATAGTGAAATTGAAGTGTTCTTGAGAAAAATGATGAGTTTTGAGGTTTAATTCATAGTTTTGCATGTTATTTTCATGATTTGATCGCACGAACAAGTCAGTATGATAGTTTTAGACTTGCGTGCATGTTTGGTTTAGAGCCCCGAGGGCTCGGGTGAGTTTCGAATAGGTTTGGGTTATGTTGCGCTCGTTCTTTCTTATGCTTCGACGTCGTTCCTTCAACCATGAATGATATCATATTTAACAAATGAGCTCCGATTTCAAATTTGAATGAAGTATTAGATCGTATCGTAATTACGGACCCATGGAAAAAAGAATCGTTGAATTTGGACATTGTATGAGGATTTTATGATCATTTTACTAAGGTTGCCAGATTTTTCAGATTAATTACGAAATTACACTGGCAGCGTATTTAAAAATCTGCACTATTTGCAAATATTAAAACCTACATATCTCATTCATTATAAGGTCAAATTGAGTGATTCAAAAGTTTAACTTGACAAGAATTTCACAAGAAATCTATTGGAGACATAAAAATCGAGTTTCGGGATTGTCTAGTAAGAGAAACGAGGCAGAATAGCTGGCAGAAAAATATATAAAATTAGGGTTTGTTCATTCGGTCATATTTTGAGTTGGGGAGCTCGGATTTGGGCGATTTTCACCATAGGGATTGGGGTGAGTGTTCTCTACTCATTTTTTTTGGGTTATATTTCAATTACCCAATGTTTTTCATCACTTTTAAATCAAAAACTAAGAATTTTAATGGTAAAAATTGAGGGTTTGGGTAGAATTAGGAAATTTTATAAAAGTAGAATCTTTACCTCGAATTGAGGTCGAATTTCGAAACTAGTTGTATATTCGGGCTCGTGGGTGAATGGGTAAACGTAATTTGGTCCGAACCCCGAGTCTGGACCAAGTAGACCCGGGGTCGGGTTTTAACTTTTTTTGAAAAAACTTAGGAAAAATTATAATTTTCAGTAAAGTTAGTTCCTTTAGCATGTATTAATTATATTAAGTTAATTATGGTTAGATTCGAGTGTATTTGGAGGTGAATTCAAGAGGAAAAGTTGTAATTGAACAGTGAGTGGCCTGCGAAGTTAAGGTAAGTGCTTGGTTTAACCTTGAATTGAGGGAATAGGAATCCCTAACCTGATTGTTATGTGAAATTTCTTGTGTGTAGTGTATAGGTGATGTGACGAGTACCTATGCACTACCAAATTGTCGTTTACTATGATCCCTTTTCCGTTTTCCATCTATTTGCTTCTCGGTTTGACTGTTTTATGAATGTTGAGGTTTATATGATCAAGTGATGATCTTTGATGTAATAAATCTAAGACCTGAATAAGAGTCACATGTAATTTTGTCTTGATGTTATATAGGTCAATAATGCATTTGGATTATCGTTTTTATGTTTTTCTTTTGAAGATTTAGTGAAGTTTTAAACCTTAGACCAATAAACAAACAAAAAAAAAAGTATTGATAATATTGTAGAGTAGGACCCCAAACTTTAAAAATGTAAAATGGTAGGATAAGATAAACTATTTGGAGCTCATTAAATTTAGGTCATGAGTGAATAGATGAAAATTTTCATTTATAGACGGCTTTTAGAAATATGTTCAAGTACGTAATTGAATTATTTCGCATATGCTATTTGACTATTTGGTTTCATTAGATTATTGCCAAGTATTGTTGCACGCGCGTTAAAAGTGTTGGTCGTTGCCTTGATTTTGTTATGGTACATAAAGGTTGATCTGAATGACAGTGTTACGATATTTACATATATTCTGGTTGGTTTCATTATGAAATAATATTGGATACAACTTGTGAGCATATTGTGGTCTGTTTAAAATTGTTGAGATAAATGTGTTATGAAAGGCTCTGCCTGAATTGTGAAAGTTTTTGATAAATAAATCAGTTGATAGTGATAAAGGTGGACAATATGATAGTGATAAGGGCGGCCAGGGGAAATAAATGATAGTGATAAGGGCGGACAGGGGAAATAAATGATAGTGATAAGGGTGGACAGGGAAAATAAATGATAGTGATAAGGGTGGACAGAGGAAATAAATGATAGTGATAAGGGTGGACAAGTGAGATCGGGTTGCATGCTGCAACAAGACAATGATGCTGGAGGATATTTATGTGTTATTGATTTTAACGCAAAGATTTGGAAAATTTACTGTTTTACTCTACGTTTTCCCATATCTTGCACCTTGGGTTATTTTAAATTAAAGTTTGGAAACTTGGAAAGTGTGTGAAATTTTGGTGACAGCTGAGGCCTGGAATAGGCGACTGAGTTATTTTATTTATTCATTGTTGCAGTTATATTTTCTTGTTTGCGTAGAATTATTTTATTATATACATATATTGTTGCAGGTTAAGTTATAATTGTCCAGCCTTAGCCTCGCCACTACTTCGCCGGGGTTAGGCTCGGCACTTACTCAGTACATGGAGTTGGCTATATTGATACTACACTCTGTACTCTTTTGTGCAGATCCAGGTACCGGCCAGCAGTAGAGATTTTTAGTAGCCGCTATTCATTATCCGGAGACAGGAGGTATATCTGCCGGTGTTCGCAGATCCCGAGAATCTTCTCTTAGTTCGTAGAGACTGTTTTATATTTTCTCAAAACAATTATATTATTTCTTTCAGCCCATTATTTATAGTATTCTTTAGTAGTTCGTGAATTGTGACACCAGACCCTGGGGTAGTCTTAGATTTATTTCTATAATTAGTTCGTGGCTCGGTTTATTTAGTTGTTTATCATTTTATATTTGCAGTTATTTTTGGAAACCATTAGATTAAGTTACTTTAAATTTATTTTCTTATGTTTAAATGGATAATCAAAGGAAAATAGCTAATCGAACTATAACATTGGCTTGCCTAGCAAGTGTGGTGTTAGGCGCCATCACGATCCCTAAGGTTGGAAATTTGGATCGTGACAAGTTGGTATCAGAGCACTAGGTTGCTTAGGTCTCACAATTCACGAATGAACTTGGTAGAGTCTGAAGGATCGGTACAGAGACGTCTGTATTTATCTCTCAGAGGCTATGAAGTTAGGAACAATTTCATTTCTATTCTACTCTATCATACGAATTTATTCTACCATTGATGATTGAACTTGTCTATTCTCGTCCTCTCACAAATCTCGAGAACGCGCAAAACGTCTACAACCGGACAGGAGATGAAGCCCCAATGACAGCTACGATTAGGGGAAGAGACAGAAGCAGAGCTGAGTCTAGTCAAAAGAGTTATGTCGATCGTAAGGTTCGTGATGTGGAATTCATGGTTGGATAGAGGGTATTGCTTCGTGTGTCGCTCATGAAGGGTGTTATGAGGTTTGGAAAGAAGGGTAAGTTGAGCCCTAGGTATATCGGGCCGTTTGAGATTCTTGATAGAGTGAGGGAGGTAGCTTATAGACTTGCGTTGCCTCCAGGGTTATCCTCAGTTCATCCGATATTCCACTTGTCTATGCTCCGGAAATATCATGGTGACCCATCCCACGTGTTAGATTTTAGCTCTGTCTAGTTGGACAAAGACTTGACTTATGAGGAGGAGCTGGTAGCCGTTCTAGACCGGCAAGTTCGTCAGTTGAGGTCTAAGAGTTTTCCTTCAGTTCGAGTGCAATGGAAAGGTCATCCCATTGAGGCATTGACTGTGAGTCCGAGTCGGACATGCAAAGTGGGTATCCACATTTTTTTTCCAATTCAGGTAATTTTCTATGTCCGTTCGAGGAAGAACGTCTGTTTTAGAGGTGGAGATTGTGATTACACAAGGGGTCATTTTATGAATTAAGACTCCATTCTAGGCTTATTAGCCATAAAAAGATTAATTTTAATTACATTGATTTGCGTGCACCGTCCGGACGTGAAACCAGAAAGCTTTTATGTGAAAATATAAGAAATAATATTTTTAGAATTAAAATTTGGTTTTGGTTGACTTGAGTCAACATTTTTAGTACACGGATCCGGATCTGTGTTCCGAAGATACCGAGAAGTCCGTAATAAAATATGGGAGTTGGGCGTATGCCCGAAAATGAATCACGAGGTCCCAAGCCTTAGAAATAAATTTTTGAAAGAAATATTTTGCTGAATTATTAATGAAATCAAGAAAAGAATTAATGTTTGAAACCATTGGTATCAGGCTCGTATTTTGGTTCCGGAGCCCGGTACAGATTTGTTATATTATTTGAATACTAACTGTGAAGTTTGGTGAGAATCGGAGTTTAAGACGTGATTCGGACGTTCGGTTGAAAAATAGTAAAATTAAAGTGTTCTTGAGAAAAATGATGAGTTTTGAGGTTTAATTCATTGTTTTACATGTTATTTTCATAATTTGATCACACGAGCAAGTCCGTATAATATTTTTAGACTTGCGTGCATGTTTGTCTTAGATCCCCGAGGGCTCGGGTGAGTTTCGAATAGGTTTGGGTTGTGTTGCGCTCGTTCTTTCTTATGTTTCGACGTCGTTTATTCAAGCATGAATGATATCATATTGAACAAATGAGCTCCGATTTCTGTTTTCAATGAAGTATTAGATCCGTATCATAATTACGGACCCGTAGCAAAAAGAATCGTTGAATTTGGACATCGTATGAGGATTTTATGGTTATTTTACTAAGGTTGCCACATTTTTCAGATTAATTACGAAATTGTCACTGGTAGTATATTTAAAAATCTACACTATTTGCAAATATTAAAACCTACATATCTCATTCATTATAAGTTCAAATTGAGTGATTCAACAGCCTAACTTGACCATAATTTCACAAGGAATCTATTGCATACATAAAAATCGAGTTTCGGGATCGTTTGTTAAGAGAAACAAGGTAGAATATCTGGCAGAAAAATATATAAAATTAGGGCTTGTTCATTCGGTCATATTTTGAGTTGGGGAGCTCAGATTTGGGAGATTTTCACCATAAGGATTGGGGTAAGTGTTCTCTACTCGTTTTTTGGGTTATATTTCAATTATCCAATGTTTTTCATCACTTTTAAATCAAAACTAAGAATTTTCATGGTAAAAATTGAGGGTTTGGGTAGAATTAGGGAATTTTGTAAAAATCGAATCTTTACCTAGAATTGAGGTCGAATTTCGAAACTAGTTGTATATTCGGTCTCGTGGGTGAATGGGTAAACGTAATTTGGTCCGAACCCCGAGTCTGGACCAAGCGAACTCGGGGTCGAGTTTTAACATTTTTTGAGAAAAATTAGGAAAAATTATAATTTTCAGTAAAGTTAGTTCCTTTAGCATTAATTAATTATATTAAGTTAATTATGGTTAGATTCGAGTGTATTTGGAGGTGAAGTCAAGAGGAAAAGCTATAATTGAACAGTGAGTGGCCTGCGAAGTTGAGGTAAGTGCTTGGTTTAACCTTGAATTGAGGGAATAGGAATCCCCAACCTGATTGTTATGTGAAATTTCTTGTGTGTAGTGTATAGGTGATGTGACGAGTACCTATGCACTACCAAATTGTCGTTTACTATGATCCCTTTTCCGTTTTCCATCTATTTGCTTCTCGGCTTGACTGTTTTATGATTGTTGAGGTTTATATGATCAAGTGATGATCTTTGCTGTAAAAAATCTAAGACCTGAATAAGAGTCACATGTACTTTTGTCTTGATGTTATATAAGTCAATAATGCATTTGGATTATCGTTTTTATGTTTTTCTTTTGAAGATTTAGTGAAGTCTTAAACCTTAGACAAACAAACAAAAAAGTATTGATAATATTGTAGAGTAGGACCCCAGACTTTAAAAATGTAAAACAGTAGGATAAGATAAACTATTTGGAGCTCATTAAATTTAGGTCATGAGTGAATAGATAAAAATATTCATTTATAGGCGGCTTTTAGAAATATGTTCAAGTACGTAATTGAATTATTCCGCATATGCTACTTGACTATTTGTTTCATTAGATTATTGCCAAGTATTTTTGCACGCGTGTTAAAAGTGTTGGTTGTTCCCTTGATTTTATTATGGTACATAAAGGTTGAGTTGGATGACAGTGTTACGATATTTACATATATTCTGGTTGGTTTTATTATGAAATAATATTGGATACAGCTTGTGATGGGTTAGTACTTTGTTTTGATGATCTAACAAACTTTTATGTAAAGAACCAGCTAAAGGACCTGATGCGTAACCAGCACAACCAGTCAGCATAGACTCACAAGAAATTTGGGCAATGTACATCTCACAAGGAATAGGCTAGGGACTTGATCCCTTGACATACTCATAGACGAAAGTACAGGGTCAAATTTACAGCTGTAAAAAGCTGTGACAGAAAAGTGACTGCCTGCAATTGTATATGCTACAGTGCAGCAGTCACTTCCCATTGTTGTGAAGTGTACCCTCAAGATTTGGAACATCCTTCTTGGAATGTGGTAAGGTATTTAATATCTTGTTTGAAGAAAAATAAGATATTCACTTGGCCATTTACTACATTCTTCATAGCATTGAAGATCTGCTCCATTGTTGAAGGCTCAAGTGTGTCAAGAGTAAGAAGACAACTCCACTACGGACCAGTTCCACCACGAGTATATGTGTGCCCTTAGTTGAGTTGTAATCTTGTGTTTTGTTCTTCATTGTAACTCCTATCTTGCTTTCTTAGAAGCTTTATTTTAGGAAACTCAAAATCATAAACCATCAGTGTTTGTGTTGTGACTAGTGTAGTCATAAGTTAAAGTCTTTGTAACTAGTGAGTAAGAAAGTGGCTTGTAATAAGTGTATTGCAAATTAGTGTGTTGAAGTCTTTGTAAGAGAGTCATTACAAAGTGGATTGTAATAGTTGAGATTACAAGTTAGTAAAGTTGAAATCCTACCAATGTAGGATTTTTCCACGTAAAAGTCCAGCGTCTTTTTTACTTGTTGTCTCTGTGTATTTTTTAGGGGACTGGTAGAGGACCAGGTCACCTTACTGTTTGGTTTTACAGTCTGTTACTTACAGTGGGAACTGATAGAGAATCGGGTTCTCTATACAGTTTGGTGAACGCTTAGTTTCTATCAGCTTGTGAGCTATGTTGTGTTCTGTTTACAATTGTTGAGATAAATGTATTGTGAAAGGCTTGGCCTAAGGGTGGACAGGAGAAATAAATGATAGTGATAAGGGTGGACAGGGAAAATAAACGATAGTGATAAGGGTGGACAGGAAAAATAAATGATAGTGATAAGGGTGGACATGTGGGATCGGGTTGAACGCTGCAACGAGACAGTGATGAGGGAGGATATTTATGTGTTATTGATTTTAACACAAAGATTTGGAAAATTTACTGTCTTACTCTACATTTTCCCATACCTTGCACCTTGGGTTATTTTAAATTAAAGTTTGGAAACTTAGAAAGTTCTGTGAGATTTTGATGACAGCCGAGGCTTGGAATAGGCGACTGAGTTATTTTATTTATTCATTGTTGCAGTTATATTTTCTTGTTTGCGTAGAATTGTTTTATTACTTTATTATATACATATATTGTCGCAGGTTAAGTTATAATTGTCCCGCCTTAGCCTCGTCATTACTTCGTCGGTGTTAGGCTCGACACTTACTCAGTACATGGGGTCAGTTATACTGATACTACACTTTGTACTCTTTTGTGCAGATCCAGGTACCGGCCAGCAGTAGATATTTTTAGTAGCCGCTATTCATTATCCGGAGACACGAAGTATATCTTCCGGCGTTCGCAGATCCCGAGAGTCTTCTCTTAGTTTGTAGAGACTATTTTATATTTTCTCAAAACAATTATATTATTTCTTTCAGCCCATTATTTGTAGTATTCTTTAGTAGTTCGTGAATTGTGACACCAGACCCTGGGATAGTCTACAGTTATTTCTATAATTAGTTCGTGGCTCGGTTTATTTAGTTGTTTATCATTTTATATTTGGAGTTATTCATTGGAAACCATTAGATTAAGTTACTTTAAATTTATTTTATTAGGGTTAAATGGATAATCAAAGGAAAATAGCTAATCAAACTCTAACATTGGCTTGCCTAGCAAGTGTGGTGTTAGGCAACATCACGATCCCTAAGGTTGGGAATTTGGGTCGTGACAATAATAGAATTTTTTCTATAGATTTTTCATATGTTAATTTTCATAATACTTTAAAACAGTGTGGGTAAATACGAAAATCTTGTAAATATTTACCAATATCTTCTTTTGTTGCACTATTATTTAAAAAATTAAGTTTACTTTCTCTGTGAAAGTTTCTAGTTAACAAAACCAAAATTAATAATTTTACCAAATGAGAAAGAGGAACGTTTCAAATGATTATTTGCATGCAGTACTGTCCATAAAAGTAGTCTAATCAACATGGAGTAACATTGAAAGAAGTGTTATAGTTATGAAAATGTGGGTCCCATGTGTATCAATGATAGTTAGCATTTAAGAATTGCAAATAAAATAGGATTTTTTTTTTGAAATGACAAATATACCCTTGGTCTACCAACATCTCATTTCTATATAATAGAAATTTTTCTATAGATTTTTCATATGTTAATTTTCATAATACTTTAAAACAGTGTGGGTAAATACGAAAATCTTGTAAATATTTACCAATATCTTCTTTTGTTGCACTATTATTTAAAAAATTAAGTTTACTTTTTCTGTAAAAGTTTCTAGTTAACAAAACCAAAATTAATAATTTTACCAAATGAGAAAGAGGAACGTTTCAAATGATTATTTACATGCAGTACTCTCCATAAAAGTAGTCTAATCAACATGGAGTAACATTGAAAGAAGTGTTATAGTTATGAAAATGTGGGTCCCATGTGTATCAATGATAGTTAGCATTTAAGAATTGCAAATAAAATAGGAATTTTTTTTTGAAATGACAAATATACCCTTGGTCTACCAACTTCTCATTTCTATATAATAGAATTTTTTCTATAGATTTTTCATATGTTAATTTTCATAATACTTTAAAACAGTGTGGGTAAATACGAAAATCTTGTAAATATTTACCAATATCTTCTTTTGTTGCACTATTATTTAAAAAATTAAGTTTACTTTCTCTGTAAAAGTTTCTAGTTAACAAAATCAAAATTAATAATTTTACCAAATGAGAAAAAAGAACGTTTCAAATGATTAATTGCATGCAGTACTGTCCATAAAAGTAGTCTAATCAACATGGAGTAACATTGAAAGAAGTGTTGTAGTTATGAAAAAGTGGGTCCCATGTGTATCAATGATAGTTACATTTAAGAATTGCAAACAAAATAGGAATTTTTTTTAAAATAACAAATACACCCTTGGTCTACCAACTTCTCATTTCTATATAATAGAAATTTTTCTATAGATTTTTCATATGTTAATTTTCATAATACTTTAAAACAGTGTGGGTAAATACGAAAATCTTGTAAATACTTACCAATATCTTCTTTTGTTGCACTATTATTTAAAAAATTAAATTTACTTTCTCTGTGAAAATTTCTAGTTAACAAGACCAAAAGTAACAATTTTACCAATGAGAAAAAGACACTCTCCATAAAAATAGTCTAATTAACGTGGAGTAACATTTAAAGAAGTGTTGTAATTATGTGAATGTGGGTCCCATGTGTATCGGTGATAGTTATCATTCAAGAATTGCAAACAAAATAGGAATTTTTTGAAATGACAAATATACTATTATATAGAAATAATACTTAATACTATCACTGTTCTCTCTTTAATTAACATCCTCGAGATACTTCTTTTCTCTATATATTAGTATCGTAAATGTGGAGAAGAAGAAGTAGGCAAGCAGATTTAGCAACAGCTACAGCTACAGCTAAATTGGAAAAACGAAAAATAATAAATGAATTTTGTATAAACATTGTTGCAATCACATAAACATTGTTGTTGATCAACAAATGCTTCCTTCAGCAGGATTTTTGGGGGCCTTCAAACCCTTCGTCTGCTTCTTCTACTTATAGAAAACTGAAAAGCATAACAATGCATGGAAACAAAATAAAAAAATAAATTACTAGAAAAAATGTGTGACTTCACTAGTGTAAGAATGTGTTTTAATGTTGAATAAAACCCTAAATTTAGAGCATGGGGAAGAAGAAAATTACAATAGATAATAATTGACAAGGGGAAAAACCCAAACTCTTTAAAATTGAAGTAAAATACTCCTATATAATTGGCAATGTGACAGAGAATGAAGGAGTTAGATGCTGCAATTTCACCCACTACTTGTATATGTGGACACGTGTCTTTTATCAAGGAATGCATGGAACATTACTTGAGGATTTTCTACTGGACAGAATCCAAACCCCAATATAAATCAAGTTGTTCAATAAACCTATGCCACCTAAAATCAGTACATCAAACAGTAACCTCTCCTTAAATTAATAAACTTATATAAACCATTTCTTTTCTAAAGTCCTGCAGCTCATCAATCAATGTTACTTTTATCACTATCAGAGTTTGATTTAATGCTTCCAAACCTTTGTATTCTTGTAATTTTTCTCTTAAACTTCTAAAAGTATGTCCACTTTTTTAAAATCACATTTCTTCTTCAATATGTTTCATCACATTAGACGTTATTTTACGGATTTTTTAATCTTACTGCAGGTACATCATCCAATATGGACATCTACAAATTTACAGGGCGGGTGATTTCGTTGGCCATTATTCATCTTATTCCGGTTTGGTATTGCCTTGACCAAGTGGTCTATGCAATACTACCCGAAAATCGTCTCTTGGGATGATATCTTTTATCAAGAGCCAGAAATAAATAAAAACATCTACAAATGGACACGAGGGAATTAGCCGAAACATGTCTAACGTACTCATACACAGTTAATGGGGAGGACATAGACCTATGTGAGAATGATTTTTCTTTTATATAGGTAGGGTTGGACAGCGACTTTACTCCTTGAAGTGAAGAATCAAACATGCCAGTGAACACAAAGAACAAAAAAATAATATGTTGAGCTAATTACGCAAAAAATATTAGTTCAGCCCATCAAAGAATATGTTGACAAAATGGGCACAGGTTTTGACTTATATTTTTTTACATACTCATCTTATGAAGTGATGTTAGAAAGGTTTAAGCAAGTCATACATCGGCTATACTTTGTAAGAATATTTTAAATTGTGATGGTAGTTTGTAAAAATATTGTGGATTGCAGTTGTAAGAAAGATAAAGCAAGAAAGTTTTAAAGAAAATATTTTTCTGTAACATTAACTCTTAAGAGCTGATACAAAGTCTTTTAAAATAAATTGTTGACCTTTTTTTTAATCTGCTTTGGTGTAGATTTGAGGTCAGATACATGAGTTTGACTTTAATTTAAGGTGGGTTGGGGCAGCAAGGGAATCTTTATGATTTGTTGTAGGGTTCGTTATTTGCTATGTTTTTGGTGTTTCCTTTGTGATCTCATTAGACCAATTATTTGATTTTCATGTTTCTTTGTTTTGTCCTCCCTTTGAATGCTGTAAGGTTTTGATATTTTTACTTTAATTCTGTAAGGTTCGTTGGATACTCAAGCCACTAGGAAGCCTGAGGTACTGCTTCTAATTAGAGAAGTAGTTCCAAACACAAGGAAATGAAAAGTGGTTGAGGTACAAGAGAAGGGAAAAACCATGAAAACAATAGTCGAAATATTCTCATTAGATGATGATATCTTCAGAAGGGTATAATATTATCTTCATGCAATACCATACTCTCATATAAATTGAGTCTTATTTTAGGTATATAAATAAGCCTTACTTCTCATATAAATTGAAATTGAGGAGGTTGCATTGAAGTTTTAGCTTAATCCAGAATGCTCCTTCATTTATTTCCCTTGTTATATAAACAAAAGTGATATTCATTTCATATGTTTCCGCAAGTTTGAAATTTCAAGAAAGAAATAAAGAATTTACATGGTTGAAAGCAGGGATAAATGAGAGTTCAAGAATTATATTTATAAAAATTATCTTAAGTGATCAATTTAAACTGAAAGTGAATTAAAATATTAATTATTATGTATTTACATTATTTAAAATAAAATATTATAGTAATAAGCTTTTTTATAAGGTTAACAACTTTAAGAATATTTCAGTCATTTTAAGATAAAAAGTGCTTATTAACACTTGTTTACCAAATATTTAACAGTTTTTTTCTAACTCCCGCATTTTTATCCAAACACATAACTACTTATTTATAAAACCAGCTCCAGTATACTTAAGAGCTACTTTCTTTTAAACCAATCCAAACGGATTCTAAATATTTCTATTCTTGATCTTGCTCGATAATCTCCACTGGCACTTTGTTATTCTTCATAGTAGTGAGCCACAAATTAAAAAACTCATTTTTTATTGCATTTATATCCGCATGTTGCAGTCTCAATTGTTGCACTTTTACTTTATTTTTTTTCCTCTCCAAGAATTTTTCTTTGAATTTTTAGATCCAGAAAATCTGAGAACCACAAAAACTTCACTAGAAAAGCTCGACTCGTTTCTTTGATTGCTTTGATAGTGACTCTATTCACGGGCCGAATAAGCTTCACTTGACCGACACCCCCCCCCCCCCCCCNCCCTCTTTCTAACCATTTATATACTGAGTATGCAGTGTATACTTGATGTATGTATAATTATTCACTGATTAAAAATTAATTATACAATATAAATTAAGTTCTACCTCCCTTTTCCGAACAATTATACATAAAAACAACAAAGGAAAAGAGAAGAAAACAACCAGCCGTACAAAAATCCTTCTCTACAAAATACCTTGCATAAAAGTGTAACGATCTGGCCGATCGTTTTGAGTATTTTAGCCCCGATCCCCTATTTATTACCTCCTATATGTTGTATTATGGTAAGGGAACTTTCCGGGGGTGTTTGGTTTTCGTTTGGGTGAGTTTCGAAGTGAAATGGGACACATAGTCCTTAAGTCGGAGCTTTAAGTTGAAAAAGTTGACCGTAGTTTGACTTTTTTGTAGACGACTACAAAATGGAGTTTTGACGGTTCGAATAGCTCCGTATGGTGATTTTGGACTTAGGAGTGTGTCCGGATGTTGATTTGAAAGTCTGTAGGTCGTTTCGGCTTGAATTGGCGAAAGTTAGAAGGTTGAAAAGTTTGATTGGTAGTTGACTTTACTGATATCAGAGTCGGATTCCGATTTCGGAAATTGGAATAGGTCCTCATGTCATTTATGCATTGTGTGCAAAACTTGAAGTCAATCGGTGTTTTTTTAGTATGAATCGGCATTAGTTTTGAAATTTGGAAGTTCATAGTTTCAATATGCTTGAATTGAGTTGCGATTCGTTGAATCGATGTTGTTTGATGTGATTTTTGGCCTCGAGTAGGTCCGTTATGTGTTTTGAAACTTGTTGATATATTCGGACGGGGTCCCGGAGGTCCCCAGGTGTGATTTGGATTGAATCCGGAACTATTTTGAACTTAATGCATTGTTGAAACACAGATGTTCTGGTGTCATCGCACCTGCGGAGGGTTTGGCCGCATGTGCGAACACGCAAATGCGAGAGGCTGATCGCAGAAGCGAATTGTGGCTTGTCCAGCTAGGAAATCAGATGCGGTCAGAGTCCCGCAGAAGCGGACTCGCAGGAGCGAGTGAGGAAGCACAGAAGCAGAAATGGCCGTCCAAGCCTAGGGTCGCAGAAGGGGAACCCCTTCCGCAGGCGCGAGAGCGCAGATGCGCCCATGTTCCGAGGAGCGGACGAGCACGTGCGCGATTTGGTTCGCAGAAGCGGAATCTCCTGAGGTTAAGTTGGAACCACCCATGCAATATATTTTTCGCAGGTGTCGTATTGCAGACCCTTACCCCACAGATGCAAAATCCCTGGGGCAGAAAAGGGGTCTTCGAGGGTTTGAATTTCATTTTCATATTTTGGACCTAGAAAGCTCGGTTTGTGTCGATTTTTCGAGCGTTCTTCAAGAAAATCA
This sequence comes from Nicotiana paniculata, assembly GCA_005239505.1. Lineage (NCBI taxonomy): Eukaryota > Viridiplantae > Streptophyta > Magnoliopsida > Solanales > Solanaceae > Nicotiana > Nicotiana paniculata. The sequence continues at coordinate 37,116 of ML306807.1, forward strand.
TTGGGGTAGGTAATTCTAACTCGATTTTGATTATATTACAGGAATCCATTGTTATTTTTATCATTTAATTAGTGATTTGAGTTAGAAATTTGGGGGGAAATTGTGAAAATTTCTTAGACTAACTTTTGGAGTTTTGAAAGGTGATTAGATGTTGGATTTGACTAATTCTTGTATGGTTGGACTCGTTATCGAATGAGTATTCAGATTTTATAATTTTGGTCGGGTTCTGAGACGCGGGCCCGGGGTTGACTTTTTGAGTTAACTTTTTATTTCTCTTTAAAGATTGAAACTTTATTGTTCGGAATAGGTTCCTATAGTTTATATTTATGGTATGAAGTTATTTTGGCTTTCGAGCCGTTCGGGGTCGGATAACGAGGGAAGGGCTTACTAGTGGATTGAGTTAGCGTGTTTTGAGGTAAGTGTCTTGCCTAACTTCGTGTGGGGGAATTACCCCTTAGGATTGGTATTAGTTTGTGTTAATTGTGATATGTGAATGTTGTGTACGCAAGGTGACGAGTGTGTACAGGCTAAATGTCAAAATTGACCGATTTTAGCTATGTAGATTCCTTTCATGCCTTAATTGAGTTATCTTAACATGTTATATTCATCATCATTAGTCTATCTTCGCATGATCTACTTGTCTTTATCTCTTACTTGTTAATTGTCTTTACATTTTAGTTGATGTATTGTTTCCTCAATTCCTTATTCATTATCTAACCGTTGAGTTCTTCAGTTGAAGTTGTTATTCTTGGAATATCTTGTTGTTGAAATTGGTATAGAGTTATGAAGGCCGTGATTTACATTGAGGCAAAGTTGTAAAGTTGTGAAATTCTATTCTTGCTGAGTTATTCACCTTTGATTTTTACTGTTGAGACCTTGTGCATATTGTGGTTGCGCCGGGGGCTATTTGTTGTGAAAACACTATTGTTGTTGGTTTCTTGGCAAGTTGTGATATTGGGCACTTGAGGTGCGATTGTGATATGTTGTGAGATTAATACGCATGCGGTGGTATAAGGATTTGGGGCTGAAACGCATGCAGTGAGATAAGGTGGGCTTGATACGTGTGTAGCTAGTAGGGGGACAACTTGAAGCCACGCAGTGTGATAAGGGAGGCTAAAACGCGGGAAGCTATTTTGGGAAAAATAATTTTCAAAACTAAATGCAAGGCTCTCGCGCTGATATAAGGAAAGTTTGTGAAATATTTTGTGATTTGAGACTACAAGGCAGAACCACGATAGTGATTCTTGTTGATACTTTTCTATTTATTCCACTTGTGTTTTGTTGCTTTGTTCTGTGTCATAACATTCCTTGTTTTCTTCCGTGATGCATTATTTTCCTTAGTTAGGTGTAGCATTTCTCGATATATTTCCTTATTGTCTCATTTCTATTGTTATCATTATTACACTGTTATATATTTGTTCAGTTTCTTATTTATTCCAATAGGTCCTTGACCTAACCTCGTTACTACTCTATCGAGGTTTGGCTTGGAATTTATTGGGTACCATTGTGGTGTACTCATGATACGCTTATGCACATCTTTTATGTAGATACAGGTACCTCCTACCAGTCCAGGCACCAGTGAGACGAGCTTAGCTTCGGAGACTTCAAGGTATACTTGCGGGTGTCAGCATGCCTCAGAGTCATCCTCTACCTATTCTAGTGCATTTTCTTTCCATTTATAGACACATTGTTGTATAGGGATGTTTAGTAGTTATTCATAGAGCTTGTGACTTTTTATTACCAGGTTTTGGGAAGTTTGTATATGCTTTTGCGGAGGTTTATTTATAATAGTTGTTGAGTATTTGAGAGCTTATTTGTTATTTCAGTTATATTCTGCATTATGTTAGGTCACCTAGTTTTAGAGACTAGGTGCCATCACGACATCCTACGGAGGGAAATTGAGGTGGTGACAAGTTGGTATCACAGCTCTAGGTTCATAGGTGTTATGAGTCACAACAGGTTTAATAGAGTCTCGCGGATCGGTACAAAGACGTTTGTACTTATCTTCGAGAGGCTATGTAATTGTTAGGAAAAGCTTCACTTCTTTGATTTTTTATCGTGCGAGTTTGTTGACTTCAAAATTCGAAATGTCTCTCTTTCTATTCTCTCACATATAGTGAGAACACGCACATTTGGGAGATGATCAGACACCCGCGCCCCCTTCTAGAGCCACAAGAGGCCGTGGCCGGGGCCGGGGTAGAGATTGAGGACAGGCACGTGTTGAATCCAAAGCACCTGGCGAACTACTATAGAGGAGACACCAGTAGCTCCAGTTGGCAGATAGGAACCTGAGACGTTTGTTACTACCCCTGCACTTCAGGAGACTCTCGCTCATTTTTCGAAAATGTTTGGCACTCTAGCTCAAACGGGGTTGATTCCACTTACTCTTACCACATCTCAGGTCGGGGGAGGAGCACAAACTCCTGTTGCCCGTACCCCAAAGCAGCGTATCCATGCTGACCAGGTCCCAGAGGTCGTAATAGTGCAACTGTTTGTCCCAGCTCAGCCTGAGGTTAGGGAAGCAACATCTGAGGAGGAGCAGATCAGGCTCGAGAGGTACAAGAAGTACCACCCTCCTACTTCCAGCGGCTTAGCTTCAGAGGATGCACAGGGTTCTCTTGAGGAGTGCCATTGTATGCTCCATACTATGGGTATTGTGGAGACGAGTGGGGTTGCTTTCACTACGTTCCAGCTTAAGGGAGCAGCTTATCAGTAGTGGCGAGCGTAGGAGTTGGGTAGCCTGGCCGATGCAGTTCCACTCACATGGGATCAGTTCTCATATATGTTCATGAGAGAGTTTGTTCCCTAGAGCCTTCATGATGCATGGAGCGTGGAGTTTGAGCAGTTGCGCCAGGGTGCTATGACCATGTCAGAGTATGCTGTCAGGTTTAGCGAGTTGTCCTGACATGCTCTAACTTTAGTCTCCACAGTCAGATAGTGAGTCCGTCGATTTTATCAAGGGGCTCAACCACGGTACTATATTCAGCATGGTTTAAGAATTGGAGACTGATACCCCATACAGTAGGTGGTGGAGATCACTCAGAGATTGGAGGGTATATGGGGCCGGGAAAAAGAGGAGAGGGAGGCCAAGAGGCCTCGAGATTCTGGCACATATAGTGGTGCTCGTGCCCCAGTTGTAGCCCATCATGGTAGAGGCTTTATGAGCCATCTTGTTCATTCAACACTTCTAGTTTCCAGTAATATTCCGGCTACTCCCAGGTCTCATGTCGCCCATTATGCACTTCCACTGTCTAGTGCACCTCGTGCACGGGGTGCTTTCAGCGGTCAGTCCAGCCAACCATGTCAGAGCCAGTCTTAGCATCCACGTCCTCCAAGAGCTTGTTTTGAGTGTAGTGATACTCGTCATATAGTGAGGGATTTCCCCAGACTCAGGAGGGGTGTGCCTCTACTGACCACTCAGGCTCCACGTATTCCATAGGGTCCCTAGACTTCTCAGGTCGTGGTTACCGCACCAGTTGCCTCTCCACTTGCACAGCCAGCTAGAAGTGGATGCCGGACCGTTAGGGGTCGCCCTAGAGGAGAAGGCCGGGCCAAATGTTATGCTCTTCCTCCTAGGACAGAGGCAGTTGCATCAGACTCAGTTATCACAGGTATTGTTCCGGTTTGTCATAGAGATGCATCAGTCTTATTTGATCCAGGATCCACTTATTTTTATGTATTATCTTACTTTGATCCATATTTGGGTACATCGTGTGATTCCTTGAGTTCTCCATTCTATGTATCCATGCCAGTGGGAGATTCCATTATTGTTGACCGTGTCGGTCATGTTTATTTGTTCTTGGTGGTTTTGAGACCAGAGTTGATCTATTGTTGCTCAGTATGGAGATATTGATGTTATTTTGGGCATAGACTGGTTGTCACGCTATCATGCTATTCTTGATTGACACGCCAAGATGGTGACATTGGATATGCTAGGTTTTCTGCGATTGGAATGGAGGGGTACTTTGGATTATATCCTAGCTGGGTGGTGTCTTTCCTTAAGGCACATCGGATGGTTGGGAAGGGGTGTGAAGCATATCTAGCCTTTGTGAAAGATGTCAGTGTTAATACTCCTACCGTTGAGTCAGTTGCGGTAGTGAGGGACTATCCAGATGTATCTCTGGCAGATCTTCGGGCATGCCGCCCGATAGGGATATTGATTTTGGCATTATTTTATTGTCGGGCACTCAACCTATCTCTATTCCACCATATATTATGGCCCCAGCGAAGTTGAAGGGGTTAAAAGAGCAGTTGCAAGAGTTGCTTGATAATGGTTTCATTTGTCCTAGTATGTCACCTTGGGGTGCTTCGGTCTTGTTCGTAAAGAAGAAGGATGCTTCTATGCGCATGTGTATTGATTATCGACAGTTGAACAAGGTTACAGTGAAGAACAGGTATCCATTGCCACACATTGATGACCTATTTAACTAGTTACAGGGTGCCAGAGTATTCTCAAAGATATATTTGCGGCCACGCTATCATCAGTTGAAGATTTGGGATCCTGATATTTCAAAGACTACCTTCAGGACTCGGTATGGCCATTACGAGTTCCTTGTGATGTCATTTGGGCTGACCAATGCCCCAACAACATTCATGCACTTGATGAACAGTGTATTCCAGCCCTATCTTAACTAATTCATCATTGTGTTTATTGATGACATCTCGGAGTACTTCCGGATCCGGGAGGAACATGAGCAGCACCTGGGGATCATGCTACAGACCTTGAGAAAAAAGTTGTACAAAGTGTGAATTTTGGCTTGACTCGGTGGCATTTTTGGGACATGTAGTGTTGAGTGAAGGGATCAAGGTACATCCGAAGAAGATTTAAGTAGTGCAGATTTGGACCAGACCATCTTCACCTACTGAGATCTAGAGTTTTCTTGGTTTGGCAAGGTATTACCGTTGATTCGTAAAGGGTTTCTCATCTATTACTGCACCTATGAACAGATTGACCCAGAAGGGTGATCCGTTTAGGTGGACCGAGGAGTATGAGGAGAGCTTTCAAACGCTCAAGACTGCTTTGACTACAACCCCCGTGTTGGTGTTGGTGTTGCATATGGGTTCGGGGTCTTACAATATGTACTATGATGCGTCGCGTGTTGGCCTCGGTGCAGTGTTGATGCAAGACGGTAGGGTGATTGCCTATACGTCTAGACAATTGAAGGTACATGAGAAGAATTATCATATCCACGACCTTGAGTTAGCATCTATAGTTCATGCCTTGAAGATTTGGCAGCATTATTTGTACAGGGTCCCTTATGAAGTCTATATCGACCACCAGAGCCTACAACATCTGTTCAAACAGAAGGATCTTAAATTGCAGTATCGGAGATGGTTAGAGTTGTTTAAAGACTATGATGTCTCCATCATATATCACCTTGGGAAGGACAATGTGGTGGCCAATGCCTTGAGTCGAAAGGCGGAGAGCTTGGGCAGTTTAGCATATCTACCGGCAGCGGAGAGGCCAGTAGCATGGGATGTTCAAGCCTTGGCCAACCAGTTTTTTATATTGGATGTTTCGGAGCTGAGTCGAGTTTTGGCTTTAGTGGTTTCTCGGTCTTCCCTATATGATCGTATCAGAGAGTATCAATATGATGACCCCTATTTGCTTGTCCTCAAGGACACAATTTAGTACGGCGATGCTAAGGAGGTCACTATTGGAGATGGCGATATGTTACGTATGCAGGGCCGGTTATGTGTGCCCAATGTAGATGGTTTGCGCGAGTTGATTCTTCAGGAGGCCCACAGTTTGCGGTACTCCATTCATCCCGGTGCCACCAAGATGTATCAATACTTGAGGCAACACTGTTGGTGGAGGAGAATGAAGAAATACATAGTGAAGTATGTAGCTCGGTGCCTAAATTGTCAGCAGGTGAAGTATGAGCATCAACGGCCAGGTGTATTACTTCAAAGGCTAGAGATTCCCGAGTGGAAATGAGAGTAGGTTACCATGGATTTTGTTGTTGGGCTCCCACAGGCTCAGAAAATTTTTGATACAGTATGGGTGATTGTGGATAGGTTGACCAAGTTGGCTCATTTCATTCCAATGGTGACTACTTATTCTTCAGATCAGCTGGCTCAGGTATATATTCACGAGATTGTCTAACTTCATGGCATGCCGATATCCATCATCTCTAACAGGGGTACGCAATTTACATCGCAATTCTGGAAGGTCGTAAAACATGAGTTAGGCACACGGGTTGAGTTGAGTATAAAATTCCACCCTCAGATGGACGGAAAGTCTGAGTGCACTATTCAGATATTGAAGGATATGTTTTGTTCCTGTGTGATGGATTTTGGGGGTTCTTGGGATCATTTCTTGTCACTTGCGGAGTTTGCCTACAACAACAGCTACCAGTCGAGCATTTATATGGCTCCGTATGAGGCCTTGTATGGGAGGCGGTGCTGGTCTCCAGTGGGTTAGTTTGAGCCTGGTAAGGCTAGGCTATAGGTACTAACTTGGTTAAGGATGCTTTGGAAAAGGTTAAATTGGTTCAAGATCGACTTCGTACAGCCCAATCTATACAGAAGAGTTACGTGAATTGGAAGATTTGCGATGTTATATTCATGGTTGGAGAGCGTGTCTTGCTCCGGGTTTCAACCATGAAGGGTTTTATGAGGTTCGGGAAGAATGGTAAGTTGATTCCTAGATATATCGGACCTTTTGAGATTCTCGAGAGGATTGGAGAGGTGGCCTACAAGATTGCACTGCCACCTAGTCTAGCTGCAGTTCATCCAGTATTCCATGTTTCTATGTTCCGAAAATATCATGGTGATCCGTCTCATGTTGGATTTCAGCTGTCTAGTTTGACAAGGATTTGTCTTATTTTGAGGAGTCGGTGGCCATTTTGGATAGGCAGGTCCGAAAGTTGAGGCCGAAGAACATTGCTTCAGTGAAGGTTCAGTGGAGGGGTCAACTAGTCGAGGAGGTGAATTGGGAGACCGAGCATGATATACGTATCCGTTATCCTCATCTTTTCACCACTTCAGGTATGTCTCTTTACTCATTCGAGGACGAACATTTGTTTTAAGAGGGGGAGGATGTAACGACCCGGCCGATCGTTTTGATTATTTTAGCCCCAATCCCCTATTTATTGCCTCATTTATGCTTTATTATGGTTATTGGACTTTCGGGGGGTGTTTGGTTTTGGTTTGAGTGAGTTTCTGAGTGAAATGTGACACATAGTCCTTAAGTCAGAACTTTAAGTTGAAGAATTGGCCGTAGTTTGACTTTTGTATAGACGACTCCGGAATAGAGTTTTGACGGTTCCAATAGCTCCTTATGGTGATTTTGGATTTAAGAGCTTGTCTGGATGTTGATTTGGAGGTCCATAAGTCGTTTCTACTTGAATTGGCGAAATTTAGAAGGTTGAAAGTTGAAGGTTGAAGGATTGGAAGGTTGGAAAGTTTGATCGGGAGTTGTCTTTATTGATATCAGAGACAGATTTTGATTCTGAAAGTTGGAATAGGTCTGTCATGTCATTTATGACTTGTGTGCAAAATTTGAAGAGAATCAGAGTTGTTTTGGTATGAATGAGTATTAACTTTGGAATTTGGAAGCTTATAGTTTCAATAGGATCGAATTGGGTTGCGATTCGTAGAATCGATGTTGTTTGATGTAATGTTTGGCCTTGAGTAGGTCCATTGTTTTGGAACTTGTTGGTATATTCTGACAAGTTCCCAGGGGGCCCCGGGTGTGATTCGGATTGAATCCAGAACAATTTTGAACTTAATGCATTGCTGAAGCACTGTTGTTCTGGTGTCATAGCACCTGCGGAGGGTTTGGGCGCAGGTGCGGACGCGCAAATGCGAGAGGCTGATCACAGAAGCGAATTGTGGCCTATCCAGCTGGGACCGCAGATGCGGCCAGAGTCCCGCAGAAGCAAACTCGCAGGAGCGAGTGAGGAAGAGCATAAGCGGAAGTGGCTGGCCAAGCCTATGGCCGCAGATGCGGATTCCTTTCCGCGGGCGCAAATGCGCCCATGTTTCGCAGGAGCGAACGCGCAGGTGCGCGATTTGGTTCGTAGAAGCAGAATCTCATGAGCTTAAGTTGGAACCGCACCTGCGATGGATTTTCCGCAGGTGCAGCGTCACAGATGCGACCCTTAGCCCGCATATGTGAAATTGTTGGGGCAGTGTAATGACCTGTCGGGTCGTTTTGAGAGTGTTAGCCTCGATCCCCTATTTACTGCTTTTCCCGTATCTTTTTCTGCTTATGTGACTTGTTGGGAGGTTTTCTTTTTGGTTTCGCAGTGATTTGGGACACTTAGTCCTTAAAATGGAAGCTTAAGTTCTAGGAATTTGACTGTAGTTGGAACTACATGAAGACAACTCCGGAATGGAGTTTCATTGGTTCTATTAGCTCCATTGGGTGATTTTGGACTTAGGAGTGTGCCCGGATTGTGAATTGGAGGTCTGTAGCTTAATTAGGCTTGAAATGGCGAAAGTTGAATTTTTGGAGGTCTGTAGCTTAATGATGAGGATGGTCAGTGGTCGTGGAAGTGTGATCGCAGAAGCATAATAGGTGAGGAAGCTGAGGTGGCCAAATTTCTCGCAGAAGCGGACGTTTGAGCACAGAAGCGTGTCTGCAGATGCGGAGGGGTTGCGCGCAGGTGCTATACCCGGAGTTTAAGTGAACTCTGCAGGTGCGGAGTCTTCGCTGCAAAAGCGGTACCACAGAAGCGGAATTTGGACTGCAAATGCGGTTTAACTGGGCAGAAAACGGAAAATTACGAGGGTTTGATCCCATTTTTATTTTGGAACTTTGAGAGCTCGAATTGAGGTAAAGTTTCGAGGGAATTTCAGAGGAAACATTTGGTTAAATATTCTTGACTTGTTTTTGATTAATATCCAGTAATCCATTGTTAATTTCATCATTTAATTAAGGGTTTGGGTTGAGAAATTTGGGGGAAAAGTTAGAAAGTTCTTAAATCGAATTTTGGAATTTGATTGAGATTTTGGTATCGGATTTGAGTAATTTTGGTATGGATGAACTTGAGGTTGAATGGGTTTTCATATTTTGTGACTTTTACCTGATTCCGAGACGTGGGCCAGGGTCGACCCTTTGGGGCAATTTTCGAAATTCTTGTTAAGGTCTTGATTTCATTAATTAGATTAGTTTATTATAGTTGTATTTATGGTATGTAATTATTTTTTGCTAGATTTGGTCCATTCGGAGTCGGATAGCCGAGGAAAATGCATTTTTATTGATTGATTGAGCTTGGCTCGAGGTAAGTGACTTGCCTAACCTTGTGTGAGGGAAATCCTCATAGGATTTAGTACTGATGTGATACTTCTATGATATGTGAGCGTCGTGAAAACACTATTGTTGTTGGTTTGGAAAGTTGTGATATTGGGCACTTAAGGTGAGATTTGGGATACGTTGTGATATTGATACGCATGCGGTGGTATAAGTATTTGGGGTTGAAACAAATGCGGTGAGATAAGGTGAGCTTCATACACATGTTTCTAGTAGGAGAACTACTTGAAGCCACGTGGTGTGATAAGGTGGCTCAAATGCGGGAAGCTATTTTAAATAATTTTCAAAAATAAATGCAAGGCTCCCATAGTGATATAAGAAAAGATTGTGAAATTTTTTGTGCTTTAAGACTACGAGGCGGTACCTCGGTAGTGATTCTTGTTGATACTTTTCTATAATTCCACTTGTGTTTTGTTGCTTTATTTCGTGTCATAGCATTTCTTGTTTTCTTCCGTGATGCATTATTTACCTTAGTTCAGTGTAGTGATTCTCAGTATATTTCTTTATTGTCTCACTTATATTATTATCATTATTATATTGTTATATACTTGTTCAGTTTCTTATTTATTCCACTAGAGCCTTGACCTGATCTCGTTACCACTATACCGAGGTTAGGCTTGGCAATTACTGGGTACCGTTGTGATGTACTTATGCTATACTTCTGCACATCTTTTGTGCAGATCCAGATACCTCCTACCATTCCAGGAACCAGTGAGACGAACTCAGTTTTGGAGACTTCAAGGTATACACGCCGGCATCCGCAGACCTCGAGTCCCTCTCTACCTAGTCTACTTCATTTTCTTTTCCTTTATAGACACACTACTGTATAGGGATTATTAGTACTTATTCGTAGAGCTTGTGACTTGTTAAGTTGTTATCACCAGGTTTTGGGAAGTTTGTATATGCTGAGTTGCGAAATTTTCTTTATAATAGTTGTTGAGTATTTGAGAGCTTATTTGTTATTTTAGTTATATTCCGTACGTATGTTAGGCTTACCTAGTCTTAGATAGAAGGTGTTATCGCTACATCCTACGGAGGAAAATTGAGACTGCGACAAAAAAGTTAGCACACCAACGAATCTAGACAGAAACTAAAGCTCGCCAAAAGAACACTAATTATACAATGTATACACTTCTCATCAAACACCTAGCATTTGAACTCCGTAACAGATCCTTTAGAATAGCTACAAAGCCTCCATATCCATTAAGGGTAGCAATTTGAGCCCAAACCCATTTAACCCGCCCAATCCGTCAAGATATTAGTGGGTTGGGCTACAAACATTTTAGCTCATGGGTCTATTTGGGCTGCCCAAGTTAACCCATTATTTTTTATAACTTACTCTGACCCATTAAGCAGCCCAAATACAACCCATAAAACTCACCAAAAATAAAGGAATCTCAACCCAACTTATCTAGAAATTTACTTAGTTGCCTAAATTTTACTTTTTTTTTGTAGTTTCAATTTTCAATTTTCTATTTTTTGTTTTTCTGCACCACCCACCCCTACCCTACCACCACCAACCCCCTTAAAAAATTTACTTTTTTCTTTCTATTTTTAATTTTCTGCTTATTTGGTTTTCTGCACCACCCACCCCCTACCCCCCTAAAAAAATTATACTTTTTTTTGTATTTTTATTTTCTGTTTTTTTTTGTTTTTCTACACCACCACCACCACTACCCCCCCCCCTCTCGGCCGCGCTAACCCCCTCATTTTTTTTTTAGCATCACCTACCCTACCACAATCTGGATTTTCCACCCAGAAACTAATTTACGCCAGGATGTACAAAGAGAGGGAGAAGAAACTTGTGGATGTACGAAAGGAAGACAAATACATAAGAGAAATAAAAAAAAAAACATTGCATCGGTGAGAATTACAGCGAGAATGTCCAATAAAAGTAAGAATTTATTCAATACCTAATTCAAATCTCCACAAATGATTGATCGTAAGGGATGCATTTTTTCGGAAATAAAGCAAGTAGTAAAAGAAAAACTGTTAATCAAGAACCGACATTAAAAAGCAATGGTATGCTTTAAGTTGTTATAAAACAATAAACGAATAAGAAGAGTATTACAGAGAAAAGTAGAGAGAGAGAATTCTTATTGTTTTGGGATTAATTACAATGAAATATAATCCTTCTATTTATAAAGAAAAAGTGACTTAGCCACAAAATAACAAACCCTAAAATCTCTAAAAAATTATAGACATTTACCTTAAATATAATTATATTTATAACACTCTCCAATGAATGTCTATTCAACAGATAATGTGCCTCATTAAAACCTTAACTAAAACACTAGTGGGAGAAAATTCTAGAGAAGGAAAAAGAGCACATGTTTAGAAATACGCTTTTTGATTGCTTCATTAAAAATCGTGCAAGGAAAATCCAGTGGGCCAAAACCCTATAAGGAAAAAAGAGTACAACGCGTATTAAGTCCCCTGATGAGAGCATCCATTCGCATCTTTGAGCCTTCGCATCCCGATCTTGTACTCTAACTTCTTGAAGGTTGACGTCAGTAGATATTTGGTGAACAAATCAGCCATATTAACTTGCAAATTTGTTTCACCTTGAAATCATCATTCCTGACAGAGATGTGGTAATTCATGACCAATAAATTCTCCAAGAATTGTATATGCGATCAACATTTTAAATCGATCATAGATTGTCATATAATTATAGTCATATAAGCCATATAAATAGACTTTAGATGTATATCAAGTTTCCATGTCATTCCAGACATATAAAATACATGAAAGTGATTGCATATCATTGACTTTTTACTTTCGAGTGTTTGAACTATATGTCCAAAACTACATGTCTTTCATATGAAACTAATTCTACTTGAATTATTTTCCAGACTTAAGATCCTCATATATATTTAGCATTATCATAGATGTAGTCGACGAATATTTTATGTCAGTTCCAACCATCTTTTTTTTCATAAAGATATTGTCACACCCCATGTTTCCGTGCGTACGAGTACGTCGTAAGTCAATCGATGTAAGCTCAAAAATGAGATCATATTTGAAAGTACATAAAATAAGTTAATCATGTTAATTTGGAGGTTACAAATATTTAATATCATGGATTGCAAGTGCCAAGAGAGTTGTAAGGCTTAGAAGCTTAATCAATTGAAGAAAATAAGTTTCGTCGAAAGCCGACAAGTTGGGAATGTTATAATATGTACTTTTGGGTGAGACTAGGGTGCTCAAAATGATAAGGAGGTTATGTTATGAGTTATTTTTTCCTTATGATAGTCATGTGTTATGTTCTGAATTCAAGTGAATTTTGGAACAAAAGTTGGCAAAGATCATCACAAGTTACATTCATAAATATGCTGAAATTTAGGTCAAATGTAGCTAAGAATTTCTACCAATATACTTGGAATTAGGGGATGATCTACCTACCAAATTGAAGATCTACGAGTCTATTTTCTAAATCATTAAAATGTTCATCATTATGACATAGGAGTAGAGAGAGATTTGCATTTTTGCGAGACTGTGCAAACTGCATAGGTGACAAGTAGGTTTGTCCCTAAAGCTTTTTGGGCAATATATTTCATGTGTTATATGGGGTATTTGTGGAAAATATTATATACCAAATTGAAGGTCTTGGAATTTACTTTCTAAGTCTCTTAAGCATTCATTCATACGATATCCAGATAAAAAGATATAAGCATCTGAAGATGGGCTAATGAGAGGGTGCCAAGCTAGCACCTCTTTGACTTTTCCAAAGTTGATATATAATCCCTATGTCGTTTTTTCTCTTTATTTATCCATTGAAAACAAACACAAAACATCCCTAAACTTAACTTAAGCTCTATTCAAGGTTATCAAAGAGGATTAACATCCCGGGTACGGAATCAAGAAGCGATAACACTAGAACGATCCCTACGATGTAAGTATCGCTATATCGCCTCTTTTTTTTTTTTTTGTAGTTTGAGTTTTGGAAGGTAATTCATAGTTAAGAAAAATTCTATTTTCTGTATTTAAGCTTTAAAATATCAAATAATTTTGATAAATTCATTTCCTAATAGTTAGAACTCACGGGGCGGTGATAGGAAGCCGTGAGTTCGAGTTATTCGACTTGTAGTGGACTGTTTTGTGGGCTGTTTCGTGTTGCTTTTGGGCTGTATATTTTGATGATGTTTTATGGAGTTTTGGAGGATAAAAGGTGTGTAGAATTAACACATAATGTCAGGGTGGTTGGCTGGTCGTTCATCGGTATATTTTTTAGGTTGTTTGACACTACTACGGTGGTCGTTTTGTGTATGAAGAGATTGGTGTGTGTTGGGCTGTTTTGTAGTATTTGATGGTGTATATAAGGCTGGAAAATAATATAATATATATATATATATATATGTTTTTATTGTTGTTTTCTTGTGTTTTTTGTGTTATCTTGAATTTGTAGGAAGTAAGGATTATAGGGGAGATGCTGCCCGTTTTAATACAAAATAAGTGTGCCGTTTGTTGTGGAATAGTTATAACTTTCATAACTTAATGGTAGTATTGTTATCATTATCGTAGATTAAGGTACGAAGAGGCGAGTTCATCTTGGTGATTGGTAATATTGTGATAACGTACATTAAGGCTAAAGCTTTCCTTCATTTTGGCATGATTCAGTAACTACATGTGTTTGATAACGAGACATAAAGAGAAGTTCATATTCCTGAATTTATGTACATTTTCCTAGTCTCATAAGTTACAGCATTCTCCCTTATCGGGACTTCATATTCAGTTACTTTCTGTCTTCTGTCATCCAAGAGAGCAGAGAATCTATATATATACAGTTTATTACAGTATTTTCACCACCATCGAGCTATAATTGATGGGCAGGCCCTTATTGGGCAACCTCTTATCAGATAGTGAGTTATACCGAGCCTAATGTGGCCGAGCGCCTATGAGAGAGCCCAAAATGGCCGAGATACAGAGCCTAGTATGGCCGAGCGCCTATGAGCGAGCCTACTATGGTATAGCAGTTACATATACCGAGCCTTATAAGGCCGGACAACTATTTTACTTACTATATTGAGAGAGTTGAGTCAGTATCAGCAGGTAAGCATATCTTCAAATTATCTTTGACTCCCAGTTACTTTCAGTTATTATATTATCAGTTCAGTTTCAACTTTCAGTTATCATGTTGCCTTACATATTCGGTACATTATTTCTTACTGATGTCCCTTTTGTCGGGGATGCTGCATTTCATGCCTGCAGGTCCTCAGTGACAGTTGGACTGACCCTCACAGCAGACAGAGTCAAACATCATCTTGGTTCGTAAGCTCCATTTCCTCGGAGTTACCAGGTCTAGACCTTGGAGTCTATTGTATATATACAGGTTTGATGTGTAGGTCGAGGCTCTGTCCCGACCATGATACAGTTCAGCTATCGGTAGAGGCTTGTAGACGAGTCCTGTATATTTTGTATATCAGTAGATGTTTATGGCAGCTTCGTCGGCCTGCATAGTTTTATATATATATATATATATATATATATATATATATATATATATATATATATATATATATATATATATATATCAGCTTTTGGGTATGTTTACCTCATAGATGGCACATGCGTTATTTTCAGATGATTCAGAATATGGCCTCATCGGCCTAAGTTGAGGGTTACCTCTCTAGAGTTCATAGTTACAGAAAGGTATGCTCGGGCCGAATATGGCACTGGGTGCCAGCTATGCCTCTTCAGGTTTGGGGCGTCACAGATATGACATAGAGATCTCTTCATTCATATTTGCAGGTACCTGAACCTCTCCTGAGATTTTATGAAGTGTTTGTCATGTGATCTTCTAGATCCCTTGCCTCTTTGTTTATGAACATTTGCTCATCTTCTTTATCAAGAAGTTTATTTGAAATATTTTTATCTATACACTTTAGTCGTACCATATATTTTTTCCTTCTAGGACTTATTCTAATGGGAGCATTTGCGTGAGAAAATAATTATTTTCTTTGGGTCAGCAAATGAGTGTGGCATGCTTTGCAATATGTTGCAGATGAATTATCTTTTTATGAACTTCAAATTCATATTATTTTATTCGAGGATCTACAAGTACAAATGATGATCCGTAACTTTTTCTCAACTTTTATCATGTCTCCCCCTCATGTTAGAAAAACTAACTTGGTTCCTCAACTTTGAAAACCCACTGACGAGGCCAATGTATATTGGCATTTCCTACTCGTACTCTGTCAAATTCTAGTATAGTTTAAGATATCGCTACAGAGATCGGATAATCTATGCTACAGATTCGTAATATTTTAACTACTATTTGAGAGAATCAAATTGATGAAAAGTGAGTGAGGTTTAAAACTTGTTAATTACTTAAAAAACAAATAACTTTAGGAAGATTTATAATTTTAAAAAAATTTGGGACTCATTGAACGTCACGACCCAATTTCCCCCTCTGTGAGTTATCGTGACGGCACCTAGTCTCTACGACTAGGTAAGCCTAACACTTTACGAAAATAAAAAAAAACATGAAAATTAACTACTAACATTAACAATTATCTAATAAGCAACTAAATCCCACTCGGCATATACAATTATCACTTCCGATATGTATAAAACAATCCCCAAAACCCTGAACACCGCAAGTCATAAGCTACTAAGAAGTCTTAATTGTTCTATACATTATTTCTACATAAAGAAGGAAAGATGAACATAAGGGGATAGAGGGGGAATCCGAGGATCTGCGGGCGCGGGCAGATGTACCTTGAAGTCTCCAATAAGCAGCAGCGACTGCACTATCGATGAGGCTAGTAAGATGTACTTGGATCTGCACACGAAAAATATGTGGAGGAAAGGGCGTGAGTACACCACAATGGTACCTAGTAAGTGCCAAGCCTAACCTCGGTCGAGTAGTGACGAGGTTAGGTCAGGGCTCTACTGGTATATAAATAATATAGACTAGAATTGAACAGGGAAGAAATCATAGAAAACATAACAGCTCAGTGCACAAAAAAATGCAACAGAGGATCTCCGGAGATACTGTCTCGTAGTTCCAAACGTAAATGTTCAGGGGGGTTTCCTGGAATACCGTTCCGTAGTCCCAAAGTAAATATGCAAGACATAAAGGATCTCTCGGAATACCGTTTCGTAGTCCCAAAGTAAATATGCAGTGCAGGGGGATCTCCCGGAATACCGTTCCGTAGTCCCAAAGTAAATATACAGCCCAATAGAATTCAATAATTAAAACACGAAATCCTACAATTCAGCCTAAGTACAAGTTAAGGAGGAACAAGTAAATTCACTAACATGATGCACGTAGTTCATATAAACAGTTAAGGCAAGTATGCATGCTATTCTAGTCCAACAGAATACTACACATGCTGGAAAGATTCAAATAAGGAGGAAAAAAGGGCATATCTTAGTAGAAAATAGGTTTTTACAAAAATTAGCCCGTGTACATACTTGTCACCTCACGTACATGACGCTCACATATGAAAACAGTACCAATCCTAAGGGGAGTTCCCTCACACAATGTTAGGCAAGCCATTTACCTCGAACCAAGCTCAAATTAATCTGAAACAATGCTCTTTCCACAAATATCTGACTCCAAATGGACAAAATCTAGCCAAAACCAGTTAACATAAATATAACTACAAGAAACTAATCTAACGAACGGAATCAAAGTTAAAGCAAGAAATTGGAAAATTCGCTCAAAAATCCTCCCTGAGCCCACGTCTCGGAATCGGGTAAATGTTATCAAACATGAACACTCATTCACTCACGATTTCACTCGTACCAAAATTATCCAAATCTGATGTCTAAATCCTACACAAAACTCAGAAATTCGGTTGGGGAACTTTTCATCTTTTTCCCAACTTCCTCACTCAAGTTCCTTAATTAAATGAAGAAAACAACAATAGATTAATGAAGCATAACCAAAATCGAGTTAGGAATCATTACCGCAAAGCTCTCTCTGAAAATCCCTCAAAGAATCACCAATTCCTGATCTCCCAAGTCCAAAAATGAAGAATGAATCCAAACCCTCGAAACTCTCTCTTTTCTGCTCAGCGAACTCGCTTCTATGAGTCCAGAACCGCACCTGTGGTACCGCACCTGCGGGAAAAGCATCGCATCTGCGAAAATCACTTAAGGAGGCTGGGACCGCATGTGCGGCAAAGAGGTTACACCTGTGTGTGCGCACCTGCGGAGCACCGTCCGCTTCTGCGGTCATTCACCGCTCCTGCGGTCCAAAAATGCATCTGCGGGCATCGCAGATGCGGAAATACCCTCGCACCTGCGATCCAAACACCAGAAACAAGCAATATACGAAATTTCCTAAGTCTAATATTTCCTCCGTTAAGCACCCAAAACTCACCCGAGGCCCCCCGGACCTCAATCAAATATACCAACCAATCCTAAAACACCATACGAACTTAGTCGAACCTTCGAATCACTCAAAATAACATTAAAACACCAATTACACACTTATTCAAGCCTGATGAACTATTAAATTTCTAAATTCTACAAACGACGCCGAAACATATGAAATCACGTCTGAATGACCTCAAATTTTACACACAAGTCAAAAATAACACCACGAACCCAGTCTAACTTCTGGAAATCCAACCCGAACCCGATATTAAAATTTCCACTGCCGACCAAAATCGCCAAAGTTCCACCTTTCGCCAATTCAAGCTTAATTCTACTACGGACCTCCAAATCACAATTCGGACGCGCTCCTAAGTCCAAAAATCACCTAATGGAGCTAACAGAACCATCAAAATTTAAATACGAGGTTACACACAAGTCGACATCCGGTCGACTTTTCCAACTTAAGCTTCCAATTAAGAGACTAAGTGTCTCGATTCACTTCGAAAACCAAAATGAACCCTCCCGGTAAGACGCAATAGCATAAATAGGTACAGGGAAAGCAGTTAATAGGATATCGGGGCTATAACTCTTAAGACGACCACCGGGTCGTCACATCGAATTCACTTGATAGTATTACTATAATAAAAATCTCAATTTCTACATTTATTTCTCTAAAGAATAATTATTTATTTCGAATACAATTATATTTTGCTCACTAAGAAATAATCAATTAATAATACTCCATGATAATTATGTTAATTAATCAATTTAAGGCTACTGACGTTTAAACCGAAATATTTTTCTTGCTTGAATTGTGCTAGAAGAAAGTAAAAACTTCGTGAGAATATTTTTATTAAGGATCAATAATCTTGCATATAAAAATTCCTCTGTGAGAATTAAAATTGAGGCAAGAAAGGTTACTGACTTGAAATAATAGTTTACCGAAAAATTACTTTCACTCTACTATTTTATTCATCAATTATTATATACTAATTTTGCTCCGTGATAATTACAAAATTACTATATGAATAAATTATATCCATCAAATACCCTCATACTTGAACTTTTGCTCGTCCTCGAGGAAAAAGAATACTTTAAAAATATATCTTCAAAAATCCATGACTATTGTAGGATAGAAAATGTATACAAAATAAACATCCTCCAATATGGTCAATGCAATTAGCCTCTTTAAATTCACCAAATCTTTTACCTTATTTCTGAATTCTGCTTTGATCAACAAGAAATTGCAATCTTCTTCCCATGAATCTTTCAGAATTGATAGATTTATGATCTCTTATAGATTCAACACTGATTTCTAGAATCTTTCTAGGATTTTCTTGGCTTGTAATGTCAGGCTTCAGGCTGGTAGGATAAGAATATTTTTTATATCCCCACCATCGGAACGTGATGGCGCCTAATATTTTATTTGCTAGGCAAGCCAATGTTAGAACAATTTATCTATTTTTAGCAGTTCAAATTAAATAATGAGAAAAGACTGAAATAAAAATAAAAATTCAAAATAATGTGCGGAAGCTAAACAGCTAAAATATCTTATATAACCCTGGACCCGGTGTCAAGTGCACGAGCTACTAGAATAGTACAAATAAGAGTCTGAAATAATATGAAGCTGTCTGAAAGGAAAACATCTAAATAAAAAGGGAAGGGGACTCCAGGAGCTGTGGGCACTAAGCAGTTGTACCTCAAGTCTCCACGAGTTGTCCAATTCGAGCATGCTAATAACCGTCGTTGGGACCGACTCCGAAATCTGCACAAGAAGTGCTGAGTGTAGTATAAGTACAACCAACCTCATGTAATCTGTAAGTGTCGAGCCTAACCTCGACGAAGTAGTGACGAGGCTAAGGCAGGCCACTCACACTACAACATATACGTAGTATATAATAAAGACAGAAAAGGAAATACGAAACGAAATAAGATAGTCAACTAAAATAATAGCTACAGCCTCAGAAATAAGCCAATGACGTTCAGAATTACCAATCCTTAGAGTTTCCAATGAAAATACCGAAAATCCACACAGCTCCAAGAAATAGAAACACATAGGTAGTTGCGACGCGCAACCCGATACCTCTGTACAACAAAGAATTCACCATAACAACATTAATGTATGTATGTTGCGGCGCTCAACCCGATCCCACCATATAACAATATCAAAATCATAATTCACCCTTATTTCACCGTATCAATCCACCCTTATTCCACATGTTTCACCATGCAACCTGATTTTACCGTATCAATACAAATTCACATTTATTCCAACATATCAATCCACCCTTATTTCACCCGTTGCAGCGTGCAACGTGATCCCACCATATCAGTATGAATTACTCAATGGGCACAATCAAATCAATAATCCAAATCACAAGAATCTCTACGATCAATGAATACAACGCTGAACTAGAGAGAAAACCTTGTACAATATGGGAATTCACATAAGTAATACTACACAAGATGAGCCCAGTAAATGACAACTAGAAGGTGCAAGAAAGTCAATTAAAGCAAATAGCGGGGAATCATAAAAATATGAAAATATCTAACATCATTAACAGGAGAAACAATGATTAACTAGTAGCAACTAAAGTATGGAAGGCATTTAGGGCACATAACAGTTAAGCAAGGAAGGAGATAATTAAGGGAAAGCGGAAAATCAGGGAAACAAGTAATTCGACGGCGTATAAGCACTCGTCACCTCACATATACGCCGCAACACATGAAATTCACATAGCACATAGTTCAAGGGTTCCTAATTCCCTCAAGTCAAGGTTAAACTCAACACTTACCTCATTCTGCAGTCAATTCAGAGCTCTATCGGGTCCTTTCCCGTATAATACGCCTCCAAACCACTCGTATCTAGAGACAATTGACTCAATAATATCAAATATTGCTAGAGGAATCAATTACAATGCATAAATTTAGAATTTCCAAACTTTCCCCCAAAAAGTCAAAAATCGACCCCAGGCCTGCTTGGTCAAAACCCGAGGTTCGAACCAAAATCCATTAACCCATTCACCCCCGAGCCCGATTATGTGATTAGCTTCGTAATCCAGCCTCAATTTGAGGTCTAAATTCCCAATTTGCAAAAATCTCCACCTCTAAAACAACCGTTCGTCCTCAAACAGACATAGAAAAGTACATGGGCTGGTGAAAAGGTGTGGATATCTACTCCGCATGTTTGACTCTGTCTCCTAAGTAGCTGCCTCAACCGGCTGGCCTCTCCACTGCACTCGAACTGAAGGATAACTCTTTCACCTCAACTGTCGAACCTATCGGGCTAGAATAGTCAGCGGCTCCTCCTCATAAGTCAAATCTTTGTCCAACTGGATTGAGCCGAAATCTAACACATGGGAGTCACCGTGATACTTCCGGAGCATGGAGACATGGAACACCGGATGAATTGCTAATAAACTAGGTGACAATGCGAGCCTGTAAGCCACCTCTCCCACTCTCTCAAGAATCTCAAATGGTCTGATATACCTAGGGCTCAACTTGCCCTTCTTTCCGAACCTTATCACACCCTTCATGGGTGAAACTTGAAGCAATACTCTCTCTTCGACGATTAATGAAACATCACGAACTCGACGGTCGGCATAACTCTTCTACTTGGATTGAGCTGAGTGAAGTTAATCTTGGATAATTTTAACCTTATCCAAGGCATCCTGTACCAAATCTATACCCAATAATCGAACCTCCCCGGCCTCGAACCATCCAATTGGTGATCGGCACCGCCTCCTGTATAATACCTCATAGTGAACCATCTCAATGCTTGACTGGTAGTTGTTGTTGTAGGCAAACTCCGCAAGTGGCAAGAACTGATCCCACGAACCTCCGAAGTCTACAACACAAGCGCGGAGCATATCCTCCAATATATGCATAGTGTGCTCGGACTGTCCGTCCGTCTGAGGATGAAATGTTGTGCTCAACTCAACCTGCGTGCCCAACTCACGCTATACTGCCATCTAAAAGTGCGAGGTGAATTGTGTACCTCGATTAGAAATGATAGACACGGGCACACCGTTAAGACGAACGATCTCGCAGATGTAAATCTTAGTCAATCGCTCTGAAGAATAGGTAACTGTCACAGGAATAAAATGTTGACTTAGTCAGCTTGTCCATAATAACCCATACCACGTCGAACTTACTCTGAGACCGCGAGAGTCCAACAACAAAATCCATAGTGATACGCTCCCACTTCCACTCAGGAATCTCTATCTTCTGAAGCAAACCACCGGGTATCTGATGCTCGTACTTTGCTTGATAAAAATTTAGACACCGAGCTACATATGACATAAGATCCTTCTTCATCCTCCTCCACCAATAATGATGCCGCAAGTCCTGATACATCTTGGCGGAACCCGGATGAATAGAATATCGTAAACTGTGGGCCTCCTCAAGAATCAACTCATGAAGTCCATCTACATTGGCACACAGATACGACCCTACATCCTCAAAAATACATCATTCCAACCGTAACTTGTTTGGCACCACCGTATCGCACTGTGTCTTTAAGGACAAGCAAATGAGGGTCATCATACAGCCGCTCCCTGATAATCTCAAACAAGGAAGACTGAGCGACTGTACAAGCTAGAACACGACTGGGCTCTGAAACATCCAACCTCATGAACTGATGGGCCAAATCCTAAACATCTTATGCAAGCGGTCTCTCACCAACTGGAATGTATGCAAGGCTGCCCATACTCGCTATCTTTCTACTCAAGGCATCGACCACCATATTGGCCTTCTCGGGATGATACAAGATGGTGATACCATAGTCTTTCTATAGCTCCAACCACCTCATATGTCTCAAATTGAGATCCTTTTGCTTGAACAAATATTGTAAACTCTGATGATCCATGAAAACCTCACACGACACTCCGTAAAGATAGTGCCTCCAAATATTCAGCGCATGAACGATGTTTGCCAACTATAAGTCATGAACAGGGTAATTCTTCTCATGAACCTTCAACTGCCGCGATGCATATGCAATCATCCTACTATCCTGCATCAATAATGCACGAAGTCCAACACGAGATGCATCACAATATATCGTGTAAGATCCTGAACTTGTGGGCAACACCAACACTGGCGTTGTAGTCAAGGCAGTCTTGAGCTTCTGAAAGCTCGCCTCACACTCGTCTGACCATCAGAAAGGGTAACCCTTCTGGGTCAACCTGGTCAATGGGGCTGCTATAGATGAGAACCCTTCCACAATCCGACGGTAATAACCCGCCAAACCTAAGAAACTCCAAATCTTCGTGGCTAAAGTAGGTCTAGGCCAGTTCTGAATTGCCTCAATCTTCTTAGGATCCACCTGAATGCCCTTTGCCGATATGACGTGCCCCAAGAAAGCGAGTGAATCCAACCAAAACTCGCACTTTGAAAACTTAGCATATATCTCTCAGAGTATGAAGTACGATCCGAAGATGTTGCTCATGCTCCTCTCTACTACGGAAGTAAATCAATATGTCATCAATAAACACAATCACAAGGAATCCAAATAGGGCTTGAACACTCGGTTCATCAAATCCATAAATGACGCTGGAGCATTTGTCAGCCCAAATGACATCACTAAGAACTCATAATGCTCTACCGAGTCAGAAAATCCGTCTTAGGGACATCGGATGCCCTAATCTTCAATTGATGGTAGCCAGACCTCAAATCAATTTTCGAAAAGACCCTGGCACCCTGAAGCTGATCAAATAAGTCATCAATCCTCGGTAATGGATACTTATTCTTGGAGGTGACTTTGTTCGACTACCGGTAATCTATGCACATCCTCATCGACCCATCTTTCTTCTTAACAAACAACATAGGCCACCCCAGGGTGAGACACTAGGTCTAATGAAGCCCTTATCAAGCAAATCTTGCAACTGCTCCTTCAATTATTTCAACTTTGGCGGAGCCATACGGTATGGCGGAATAGAGATGGGCTGAGTGCCCGGAGACAAATTAAGACAGAAGTCAATATCCCTGTCGGGTGGCATCCCTAGTGTGAGCGCCTAATTTTGACTCGCATAGGAAATTACTCCTAAAAACAATCCAAAAATAGTTTTTTATTGTTATGAATTTTAGGAGTTTTCTTTATTTTATTTTACATTTATTCGCATCGTTCACGCATCTTAGGAATATCGTAAATCATAAAAAAAAATTAAAAATATTCAAATCTTAATTTTATAGCATTTTAGATTTTAAATTGCGTTTTTTCTAGGATTTATTTATATTGTAAGAGCATTATTTAAATATATAAAACCAAAAAAAATGCATTCTTAGCTTAATTGATTAATTAGGTCATTAGGTTAATTTTTCAAATTAGTTAGAATTAGGAGTAGTAGATAAATTGGTTATTCTTGAAAATGAAAAAAAAAAGGAAAGAAAAGGCTATTTTTAAAATGGGCCAGCAGTCCAATCTTGCAAAACCCACCACAGCCCATCTCTAAACTAGCCCAATACTCATTACCCC